>JACEGR010004863.1:0-81300 GCA_014170235.1 Listronotus bonariensis
TTTTTAGGATTTTGAAAATTTTAATACCCTGTATCTTTAACACGAAAAATTAAAATTTATATTTATGTGAACTTTCACATAAAAGCAGCTCAGGAATATTCTCTTAAGTGCCTTTCCTAACCACAATTAGGAAACATCCTGTATAATTTTCCCCAGGTTGCAGCTGGGAGGGCCTTTTAAAAATTTGGTTTGTCAGAACACTCTAGTGTAAAAAACTCAAGACTGAACACAAATCTAAAGTAAAAAAGGGTTAAACGGCAAAAACTGAATCGGCACTAACATTTTTTTTCGAATAAATTGGGGGTTAGCACTTCGCACTTTTTAAAGCTCTTTTGATCCACACTACTCAATGCTACTTTGTTTTTGACTATCGAGCCCCGCCGTTTCAGACTACAAGCCAATACCATTAAAAATTCAACTGTTTTGTATAGAATCAAACCAAATTTCAAAGGGTTCTAAAGTCTGGAACGACTGAGGCTTGCTTTCCAAATACAGAGTGGCGTTGATAAATCAAGGGCATTTAAAACGTGTGTTAAACTTTACCTTTTTCTATTAAAAAAAAATTGCTTACCTATAGCCCCAGCAGAGATTGACCCTAGTTTTGATTTTGGATTTGTGTTCAGCATAGAAAAAAATAGGTGGGTAAGTGTTTGTCCAATACCCAGCACAGATAACTTTTATTTTTGTAAAGTGTATAATTTTTATTCAAAAGAAAAACCAAATTCTTAGGTATTTAGAAAAACGTACAATTTTACATGACGGAGCAATGCGGATTTCGTCAGCAGAGATCTACAGCAAGATCTTGCTTTACTATTCCGTTTGGGCTACTCAACTGGAACGAGTCTCTTGAGGTTTCTAGCGTTGAGTCCCAGATCGTTGCTCTTGATATATCTAAAGCTTTCGACCAAGTCTGGCATGACGCACTTCTTAATAAACTTCCCTCCTACGGTCTTCCAACTAAACTCTGCTCTTGGCTCTCCAGTTATCTTTCTAATCGACGTATATCAGTCATTGTTGATGGCCACTCTTCAAGCTTTCACGAAATTAATGCTGGAGTGCCTCGGGGTTCAGTACTAGCACCAACTTTGTTTCTTCTTCCACATCAACGACCTTCTTTCTTCCACAACCAATCCCATTCCATAGTTATGCTGACGATGAGTACCCTTCACTCCACTTTTCAGGTTCCCAAACCAATCTCTCAACCCGACTTGGAAAGCAAACGCAGGGCGATGCAGATATCTCTTTCACAGGATCTCAATTTGATATTGGATTGGGGGCGCCAAAAATCTCGTTCAATTTAATGCATCCAAAACACAATCATGTTCCTTGTCGCGAAAAAAATCATCAAACACTCACCCTTTTGCTTATGGTGGCCAGGTTTTGCAGCAGGCGGGGACACATTTAACCTTAGCCTGGGCGTCACATTTGAGAATAACCTTAACTAGCATAAACACATTGTATCTATAGCCACCGCGGCTTCAAAAAGCTTGGATTTCTTTTCCGAGCCAAAAAAGTATTTTTCTCCTTCCAATTTATACACTTTGTATGTGTCCCAAATTCGACCCTCTCTGGAATATTGTTCTCATGTCTAGGGAATGGCATCCCCTACAACCCTCAGCATTCTTGATGCACCATTCAAAGAAGGGCTGTTCGTCTTATTAATGATCCTTTACTTACTCAAAGACTTCCTTCTCTTGCCCATCGTCGAGGCTGTGGGAGATCTATCGCTCTTCTATAGATACTTTTACGGCTTCTGCTCCGACGAATTATCCAGTATAGTCCCTCCTCTTGCAGCTCCCAACAGAGAAACTCGTGGTGCCGCGCGTATGCTATCCTATACGGTTCAATTGGACAGGGCCCCAGAAGCTTCCCATTTCGTTCGTTCTTTTATCCTAGAGTTTCACTGACTGGTGGAAGCCTACTGCCAGCGGAGGTCTTTCCTTCCCCCAAATCTCAAGTTTTGTAAGTCCCGTGTTAACAAACTTCCTCTTACCTACTTAAGACACCCACGGTATGTTAGTATTTTGAGGCTTTCAGCCTTCACCTATTTAAGCTTTCTCGGAGAGAACTTCTGCCCACTTTTCTCATGAGAACGCTGTTCCCCAGTTTCGAGAATATGGACCCTGCTGGTGAAAATTACAATGCGAAAATACGTTTAATAGTTAAAATTAGAGTTGTTAAAGAACAGGAAAGAATGCTGAATAGGTTCAAACAGTTCCGTTCACTGCCCGAGAACAGGTTCCGTAAACCTGTTCAGTTGTTCATCTGTTACGTGACTAATGAGGTCGAGACTGGACATATTAGGCATTAATCCATTCTCTTCCTGGTTCACCCGTTCACCATTCACCCATATCGATCCAAACTATTCCAAACATGCATTAGAAAAAAACAAGCACTCATAAGCCATCCATAAACCACATCGCATTCGAGTTTCTTCAATCCAAATGTACGGGAATAGTCAATTTGGTCCATTTGACCGGAACGCAGATCCCAGAACCAGTGAGAAACAAAGAACACAAAACCAAAACGCGCGTCCGTTCCTCACTCCGTTGGTTCTTGAAAAAGAACAGGCTGTTCTAGTTCTCCTTAAAGAACGGTTCTCTTGAACATGTTCTTAAGAACTGTTCCAGTTCTTTTCTATAACAACTTTTCAGATACTGCTCTAAAACTGTTTCCCGCATAATGCGACTTAACTATGGATACCTTTTCGTCGATTGAATAATACATAATTTTCTTTCAAATACTGGACTGTCACTCGATTTATTAACAGTTTTCCTCATGTCAGGGACAACATTCATTTTACAGGTGCCTGTTTATTTTTACCTGAACTGAAAAAGTTGGCCATTGTGCAATTATATCTGGGTTGCTTCCCCAGTGACGAAAATTTTTGTGCGTCACGCTCCAGGGCTTGGAAGCTCTTGAACTGCTCTAAAAAGTTAGTCACTGGAACACATCCTTAGACAAGAAAAGAGATGATACTTTAAGAAATTTTAAAATTTTGTTGTTTTTAACCTTTCTGTGGCTTTATAATAATAATATCTTTTAATATCTAATTCCATTTTAAATAAATAATTTTAAAAATCCATCCTTAACCATAAAAACACGTTTGAAGCACAAAAACCAAAAGAGGGGGTTGGTGTATGAGGGGCAAGGGGAAAGAAACGAGTAGCTCAGTGCATAACGGAGTAGCTCCGGTGCACTGGACACGCCTTCCAGTAGCACTGGAACTGCTCCTGAGCTAGTAGAACGAACTGCTCCCTGAGCTACTCGGGGAGCGCTCTATTTGCGTCACGGAAAGCCACTCTGATTAAATAACACATGCACACAAAAATATATATCTCGGAACTGGAACCGGGACGAGAATGTTTCTTGTGTATTTCGGATGCGCTGAATCCGAATCTGAAGCTCGTTTTGGTCCAGCACGCTCACAGCTTTTTTGTAAAATTGCAAATATAACCTCAAAATTTGGTCATGTGGAAAAAAATTGTGTCCAATTGGCTGGGGTTTATTATTTTAGTTTTCCTCTAGTGAAATGTATTTGCTCAGAAGTACACCAAATGCTTATACTCCAAGTCTCAACAAAACAATTTTGATCACATTAACCCAAAAACATAACCCTAAAAGGGCATAGTAATTGGAAAGAACTTGTTGTTTTATATTCGAAGAGTTATTACATCATTTTGGTGCATATACTAGAAGTTTTCTTGCAGGAATAAAATGAGACGAAGTGCAATCGTGAGTCTTTTTCCACCCGAAATCCAATGTCATATGCTAGAGCAGTAAACAATATAACCTTAAACTTAAAATGCGCAAGGGGGAAACATATCCAGTTGGCAGAAAGGGGCGATTGCTATCTACCTCTTTGAATATTTTTACTGGAATTTGCCTTTAAAGTACGAGCGCAGATAATTCGAAAAGAAGCGTGTGCGTTAAGCAAGCGAAAAAGAGATAAGAATTTTGAATTGTACATTAGGAACTTTTTCAGTTTTAAAATTTTTTGAAACTTGCCATCCTTCCTTTAAAAAGTTACCTTAACAGATTTGTGTTTTGTAAAATCTACAGGAGAACGGAATAATTTACCCCCTTAAAATTCTTAAACGGGATTTCCTATGTCTCTCCGCTTCTGCGCGACAGCAACAACCCAGTATAGAATGGTATTACCCTATTACCCTAGGTACCTGTAGCCAACCTCTATTTCAAATGTTAAGGTACAGTTAGAACATGGGTTTATTTTAGGTTACCCACCTTATGTTTTACTCGATATTATTTTTCTTTTCAGGCAATCTACAAAATGGTCGGTACAGTTATGAAAATGCCAGAAGATGAAAGTACTCCGAAAAACGGACTGACAAAATTTTCAGACAAATGGATAAAAATAAAGACGGAAAATTAAGCCTCGAAGAATTCATAGAGGGCGCCAAAAGCGATCCCTCTATCGTCAGATTGTTACAGTGTGATCCCCAAGCCCAGTAGGCTTAGCCTGACCACGTTATTCTAGAGTTTAAATTGTTTTGTCCCCGTTTTTTTTCTCCAATTTCCCTAGTGTGCTGAAACATTTTTGACAAACGTTTTTGAAAAATCTACAAGTGAAATCGTCCTTTAAAAATAAAAAGCGTTTTTGAAAAATGATTCTTCCTGTTTTAGCCCTCCATTTACTGGAAACAAAAGACTATTTGTGTTGTGCTAAAAAGAACTGCAATATTATTAGAGATATATCGTAAATTTAACGGAAACGGAAAAACGTCCGTTATGTAACGTTTTACTAGAAAAATTCTGCAAGGATGTTTTTTTTTAACAAATTTTAACTCAGTTAAGAATCTCGTAAAGACCGTCTGAACAGTACCGTGCCAACGACGATTAAAACACTGTAAACTACGTTAACGTATTCGCTACCATTACCGTAAAGTTTGCGATACATCCCTAATTACGGCATTGTTTTGCAATAACGTTTTCCATTTTGACGTGACCTAAATTCTAAGATTTACTAATAAATATAAAAATACAAAAAAACTTTTGTAAAACATTGCCAGGAAATTGTGTGATCGACACGAGGAATTTTTTACGTTGGTCTGCGTTATTTTTATCAGAAAATGATGATACAACGTATTTTTTTCTTGTGTTTTAGTTTTTTAATAAAAATACAAGATAATTATTATAATTTAAAAATAATACCTGTAGAAATTAATGTTAAGAAAAAACAATTAAGGAAATATATTTATGTGTTTAGGTTGGGACCGGCATGATATCCTATGCTACAGGCGTTCTCGGTTCGTTGAAGCTGGGCAGAATTTTCGATCTATAAAATAACAGTATAAATCTTATAAATATCCATCTATCGTTTGAGATTATTTTACCATTGTTGGTGACTGACGGCAGTGCCGGGCCTAGGATTTTTAAATTATGTGAATTAAGTGATACATGGGACCAAAACCAAATATATACTGTAGCTATTGACCTTAAAAGAAACAACACATGTCATTTTGCTTAAAAATAAAAATAGGGTTAGTTTAATCTTGGAGAAAAATCATGTTTTTCAAGTTTTTGCGCACCCTGTATACAAAGTCAACATTTTTTTCTTCTTGAATCATTTCTTACAAGCAAAAATTTTAAATATGTATCTTTTTTCTCGAATATTGACATTTGTATCCATTTGTCCTCTTGTAAACTCCATTCGTGGACAGTCTAATAATTTGGTATGAGTCCCATGTCTCAGATTTTAGATAAAATAAGTTGAAAATTATAGAACCTCCAACATGCGGTAATTAGTGTATTCCTTTTACCTTGTAGAACCGTTCTCTGAACTGTTAATAGTGTCAAGAACGGTTCTACAACATGAAAAAATGTCAAAAAATTGTAAAAGGAACACTTATGGTGTCGTTCTGGGCGGTTCTGGAGCATAAAAGGAATACAGCCAATGTAGATGTTCTCGGTTCACTAAGAATGGGCCGAATTATCGATATATTAAATATCGATATACTCATAAAAATATTTCCTAAATGTCTGATCCTTGGTGTAAAAAGTTTTGAAAATTTTCGCTATAATAATAAAAGAAAAATCGAAATACTAAATACGAATATATAAATATAAAATATAACATATTTACTCCATTTTAATGATATTTCCAGAATATGCTGTATATTCAATATATCATGTAAGTGTTAATGTTTTTAAATTTTTAAATGTGATTCCAAATAAAAAAATGGAAGTGGGCCAGTCAATATTTAATATATTGGATGACGCGAAATGAATTAATAGGGGAAATATTTAATAATTTATTCTTCAGTCTTCAAAACAAAATTATTAAAATAAAAGTATTAAAATATGTAATATACCTTGTTTAAAGTTTAGGATATTTTTTTTATATACAGTGTGCCTACAGATGGACTTAACTATACATGTACTTTTTTATTTTTAATATATCGAAAAAAAGTAATTTTTCATTAAAACTTTTGCTTTGTCTAAATTGCTAAACGCTATAATATATAGTTAAAAAATATTTATAACAATTTTTTTTTCTATTTGTCAAAATAACATTTTCGTAATTTTAAATTGTAAAAATACATTTATTTTTTAATTTTAACGTTAACCTTAGTTCTTTGTAGAAATCATAACCAATGGGAAAAAAATGTAATATACACTTTTGATAACTTTTTCATGCAACTTGATTAGATAGTTTCAAAAATATATTTTTTCATTTTTTTTTTTAATTTTTCAAAGTAAAATTTTTGCGATTTTAAATTACTTCTGTATATCCTACGGCGATTTTTAATATAGTTTTTAGCAATTTCGACGTATCAAAAATTTTTATGGAGAATAACCTTTTTACGAAATATTAAAAGAAATACAGGCATAGTTAGGTCCATCCATGGACACACTGTATAAACAGCTAAAAGCTTATTGGTTTTTGCGTAAAAAAGTATTTCCTCTCTCTTGTAAAAGTATTTAGAAGAACGCAATGACTATCTTCGGCCAAGATCATTTGACTAGATAAGGTTGCCTCGTAAGCCTTGCAACATGGCGGACCATACGTCACATATGTATCTTGCTCATTATTTAATAAAGTTTTTAACAGTGTAGTTTGTGTTTTTTGTCAATATTAAAGAAATACTTTTAAATACTGTTAATTCCAGTTGTTACCGTAACTTCTTTATTTCCTATTAATAAATTATTTAACAATGATTATTCTAGCTGATTTTTAAATATTGTATATCGCGCTCTTTCGCCCTCACAGTATTATCCGTCTACACATCCTTGTTTGCTATGTTGGCGCCAAGGAACCAGCAGTGCGGTACATATGTGACGTAATGAGGCAACCTTACCTAGTCAAACGATCTTGATTTTCGGCGAGTCCTTACTAGCAGTGGCGTACCATTTTCTGTAAACATATTTAATTCAAATCCAGTTCGAACGCTACTAAACAAAATTAAAAAAAAATCAAAAATTTCTTGTAATGCATAAAGACTGTATACAAAATTTTATTTAAAATATTCATGGTGATATCGCAGATCTAATTGAAAAAAATTAAATTAACCACCCTGTTCTTATAAGTTTATTTAAACCTGTTTTTTTCCCTGTATACAACCATTTTTTAATTAACATAGGCAATGTTTCTAAAGACTGATGGTAGGTTTACATCTAACATTTATTGCATGAGAATTTATGTCAGACATAAATTCTGGCTAATGTAAATGGTCAAAAATGTATTCTATTCTATTCTATTTTTGGTTTTTGGCTTTCACACGTATTGTATTCATCCATGGTCAAGTGGTTGTGGTCAAAAATTTATGTCCGATAAATTTTTTTATTGTTTACATTAGCCAAAATTTCTTCTGACATAAATATCAAGCAATGAATGACAGGTGTAAACCTACCCTAAAACATTTTTGTTGTTGCCCTGTATTTAAATTTTGACTACTCCACTTCTAAATAATTTTAACATAATTTAGATATATTCACTAATAGGTGTAAAAATTTAAATGTTCCATTCATCTTTGGGGATGTTAACCCTCGGACACCCAGTGGACTTTTGAACATTTTCGCCTTCTCTCATGGGTTCCCTGCTGTGGTTAGGTCCAGTTTTTCATCATTTTTCCTATGTTTCCTCTTTCTAAGGTGCTAAAGACATAAATGCGTTTTAATTTTTATACAGGGTGTCCAAGAGTATGTGGGCAATCTCTCAGATTAATATAGAACACTTGAAGATCATTTGATAAGTTCCTATAATTTTTTCTAAAGCTCGTCTTTACCGAGATATTATCTGCCCGTAAAAGACGCTGCTAAAAATCGGTTTTTCTTAAATAAATTTTATGGTATTTGGTATGAATAAATAATTTTTTACTATGATAAATACCAGAAAGCACTCCTTAAAATAGTAGTCCTTGTAAAACATTTTCCTTCATTAGTTCGCCAAAGGCGGACTAACTCTTACACAATAGTACTAATTATTTTTTACACCTTGTATAATAAAGGAATACAAATAGCATTTTCCTACGACCACATGTGAAAATAGTAAATAGCACACTGTTTTCATGCATAGAAAATGCCTTATATCACACTAGTGTTGCAAAGTACTTTACAGCACTAGTGTTGCAAAGTATAATATAAAGCTGTCATCGCTGTCATTGTTATTTAAAATAAATTTGGAGTTACCAGGCTGTTAACTGGATTTACATTGAAAAAGCCATGCAATATTTTTTGAATGAGGACCTTTTTAATTCTAAATTGATAAAAAGCTACTAGGTAGGTGATTTTTGATATAAACATATTTTTAAACAGTATAATATATCGCAGTAAGGAAAAGTATATATCACCCTAGTGATGCAAAGGTTTTCAATTGTTTTCTTATTTTTTCTGTGAAGACAAACAACTTTTATTTGTTTTGGTAAATAACTTGTGGTCGTAGGAAAAATAGTGTACATTACATGTGTGAAAATCACTTTCTCACACTCGTGGGTTTGTCGCACTCGGCTAACGCCTCGTGTAACAATATTCCCACTCGTGTGAAATTAGTCATTTTCCACACTTGTAATGTAATATACTATTTTAAGTAGCTTCAACTCTTAGCTAAAAAAGGTACTCTTGTTTAATATTGATAAAATGAAGCGTTTTCGAGAAAAACAACTTTTTGTTTAAATAGGGTTGTATTTAATAATTTAGTTCGTCGGTTTGACATAGGCTCCCTCTTATTTTATACATTCTCTAGCTTTAAGATTATGGGATTCTCCACAATGCTGAAAAAATATTTTTAAGTGTGGTGAAAATAGAAAAAAAGCTTTTTTGATAAGTTTTTAGTAACATTTGAAACAGAATAACCTAATGTTTTTAGACGTCCCTACTAAACAAAAACGTATTTTTGTCGAAAACGCTTTTAATTTATCGATGTTAGACTCATTTGCCGAATTCGTTAATTTGCCGAAATAAATCTTCAATTCGCGATATGATCAAAGCCAAATGATCAGTTGCCGAAAATATGTTCTATATCGGAATCCGTTTAAGCCGATTTACACATTTCGCGAACTGAGCTATCTGGAGTTGCTCAAATGGCAAATATGAATATGTTTTGGCAGATAATCATTTTTAGTTTAATATTATGCCGATTGCGCAATTAAGAATTGAACAGACCTCGAACACAACTAAAAAATGCTATTGATCCAGGAAAACAACACTTATTTCTTTGAAACAGCTTATTACTTAAATGGAAACTACTTAATATTATTTATTTATTACAACAAGAACAACTTTCATGGCACTTACTATTACATTTGATATTGCTCGAAACACATTTACACTTTTTATTTTGGCATTGTTTCTTGCAATCACATCTTGTAAACCCTTGCTTCACTTTGCGTATGATTTCTTTATATTTTTGATCCGATAAAGGCGAACTGAAATTATTGTTCGATTTATCAGTATACAATCACACTTTGTTCACAAAATCGGATTTATTAACAGATAATTTCACTGCTTCGTTCATGTTCATTAAATTTGCACTAAAGATATATATTTCAATACAAAACGATTTATAATGCACTAGTTCAATGCAAGATTGAGTCAAGACAAATAAACACAGCACTTGCTTCCTTCGTTTTACTACAAATAACAAGCTGAGACTCGCAGAGACGGCGATTGTATAAATAATGACCAAATCTATCGGCAATTGTGCATTTATAATTTGCGCAATCGGCAAAATATTAAACTAAAAATGATTATCTGCCAAAACATATTCATATTCGCCATTTGAGCAACTCCGGTTACCTCAGTTCGCGAAATGTGTAAATCGGTCTAAACAGATTCCGAAAAAAGATTTTTCGGCAACCGATCATCTGGCTTCTGGCTTTGATCACATCGCGAATTGAGTATTTATTTCGGCGAATTGACGAATTCGGCATGTGTGTCTAACATCGACATATAACAGATGTACCTTTTTAGCTAAGGACTTAAGCTACCCCAAAATACTTATTTTATTTCTTTATTATACAGGGTGTAAAAAAATTAACACTATTGTGTAAGGGTAACTCCGCCCCTGGCAAACTAATAAAGGCAAATGTTTAACATGGATACCATTTTAAAAGTCCTTACTTCTATTTATTATACTAAAAAAAATTCATTATACCAGGTACTATAAAAGTTATTTAAGAAAAACCGATTTTTACTGACGTGGCACATATTTCTGTAAAGAGGGTCTTTAGGAAAAATATAGGAACTTGTCACGTTATTTTCATATATTCTATACGAATTCGAGAGAGTGCCCACATATTCTTGGACACCCTGTATAAAGAAAAAATCCAGTAGTAAAAATATTGATTTTTCGGGAAAAAATCATTTATTCATTAACAGATTTAGAGTCTGCTGACTACTATCGGCTCACAGCCCTCCAAAAGTAACTAGAATAATACTCATGACTTCAAAAAATAAAAGTTTACTCCGCATATGTACTAATATTAATTTACTTTTTAGTTCGATATGTTGGTAACAGTCTCATTATTGAAATACCGCTTAATTGTTCAATAACTAATTGATTTTATTGTTAATAAACCATAAAATCGCAAAAGTTAAATAAATTTTCGAAAATCACAAAATATTACACAAACAATTTATACCAATCGACCATATTGGAAAATATCGAGCGACAATGTTGCCACTAGTTAAAAACTAAAGTAACTAAATAGTGTTGCTTGCATGATCTGCTGTGTTTATTTTAAAGGTTTGGATTAAACATATTTATTCTAGTGATTTTGTGGGATCTGTGCCTTCCTCCATTTTGATTTCCATGGGGCAAACTATCATTCTTTGACGTAAACATTTTTTTCTAACGGTACTGTGAAATATTGTTCATGGCGACGATAGAAAAAATATCCCAAAATTTTAAACCCTTAATATTAACATTAGGTGCATCAATTAAAATTGATGATTTTTAACAATTGTCGCATTTTTTTATGCCAAATTTTGGAATCGACGCGGCGGCGCCTTGAGGATGCCGTACACGTTCAATTGAGCTAAACGCGATTCCCTGCCGTTTTTTAAATATTTGTTTGAGAAAAGTTGTATATTGAAAAGTTTTTAAAACGATCAAAGATTATCAGGAAAGTGGATTATTTTACGGTTTTGTAATTTTGTGAAATTTAATGTATTACATTGCAAAATTCAATTAACTTTCCGATAATGCTGGATATTAAAACTTTCTATATACAAATTTTTTCAAAACAAATATTTAAAAAACGGCTGCGTTTTAGCTTCAATTGAACGATGTACGAAGCATCCTCTAAACATTAAATAATTTTTTAAATTTTGTCACTTGGATTCGAATTTTTTAAAACTTCCATAAATACTAATATCTCTATAAAACTAATAATCTTTTAAGGGAAATTTTATACTCTACAAAAGGTCTCCTAACATTTTTGATAGATTCATTCCTCTCAAAGTTATTTAATGTTGAAATAAATTTTCAACATTGAATAATTTTGAAAGGAATAATTTATCAAATTGTTAAGAAGACTTTATTTTGTAAAGCATAAAATTTTTCTTAGAGAAGTAATTTGTTTTATAAAGATATTTAAATTTATGGTATTTTAAAATCAGAATCTAAGCGACAAGAGTAAAAAAATTAATAAAAATGTTTAAGGCGCGATTGCAAAGCGGCTAGTTCTACGGAAATTTGCCAAGAAAGCTTTTGTGGAGGGAATTTAATTTTCTTCAAAGAATATTAATTGGTCGAAGGTTTAAGAGTGACTGATTCAAGATTTTATATAAAATGCAACAATTGTTACAAGAAATCAATAATTTAAATGATGCACCTTTATTAAGACTCTTTTTTTAGCTAGCTTGGGTTGTATGTATGTATGTAACGGAATCTTTAAGCTTCATTTTTCACCAACTTTAGCGATTCGATTTCTTTTTTGAAACTTTGCATGCATCAGGACCCATGACAATGCAATAATCTGCAAACAGTATCCCGTTATCCTGATTAGGATCGCCAGGATAAATAAATTCCTTTATAGATTTTCTGTAGGAGAGTAACAGAGAAAGAGCTAGTGCGCGATCTGCGCATGCGTGCAGTTTCGGACGTACTCTCAGCATAAGGCTGACAGAAACTTGTTCGGAGTAGTTGCGTTCCTGAAACCCCATGCAACAGTGAAGCTTTAAATGAAATGATTAGATTACGAAATAGTTCGTGAAACATTTCAATATCACATGTCCGCAGAAAACTAATTGATATATCAAACTAAAAAATGAAAAATAAATAATAGTTTAAAAAAACTAAAAAACACGCTTTTATATGCAACCGAACTAAAAATTAGAAAATAATTTTTCATTACAAAGTTTGTATTACAGTAATAAAGGTCAAACAATGAATCATAATTATATACCTCAAAATAGAATTATAATAAAATTTAAGATAATAACAGAATAATTCACTTCAGAGTAAAGCGTGGGGTGCATTTTACTAATTTTTCATAACTTTTCCCTCATAGATATTTACAAATGAAATAATTATAACATTTAATATATTAAGCACCCCACGCTTTTTATTCTGAAGTGAATTATTCTGTTATTATCTTAAATTTTATTATAATTCTATTTTGAGGTATATAATTATGATTCATTGTTTGACCTTTTATTACTGTAATACAAACTCTTTGTAATGAAAAATTATTTTCTAATTTTTAGTTCGGTTGCATATAAAACGTGTTTTTAAACTATTATTTATTTTTAATATTAAAACTGAAAATTTCAGGATATTTTTTTGTCCTTATGAACAATATTTTACAGTACCGTTAGAAAAAAAGGTTTTTTGGCCCAATTAATGTATAGAGTACATTAGACTCTGAAACTGTTAACAAAATGTTTTAGGTGTAAATTTTAATATGACAGTGTTATTTTCACAACAAAAAAACGTTGTGAAGTTCAGAATTCAAGTATACAGAGTGGACTAAGTTTTTCGATAACAAAAGGTGTTCTATCGAATCTTAATATGTATCTTTGAAAACTTGCTCCACCCTGTATATGTAGGTATATTACCAGGTGCAAAATTATGGCCTAAATAATAAAAAAATATAATAGAACTAGCCTTCGAAAAGTAATAACTTTTTAATACTAATCTCTAAAATGCTCTTAGAGAAATATAGATGCTTATCCCATGTGCGATATAAAAATTGTTGACAAATAAACATTCTAAAGTCAATTTTTAAAATAAAGAGAAGAATTTTGGTAATGATGTTTGTGGCAGCTTTCTTTGTTCCTATGGCCTGTGAATTCCCTACATACGCTCCAGTTGTAGACAATTCTAGAATTATCAACACCCCACTGTATATTTTTTGACAGCTGACGTTACATATCTTACAAAGCGTTCAAGTGATATTGATAAAGTTGGATAAGAATACCTTAAAATCGTTATCAATATCATAGTTACTTTCTGCAAGACATTTTTAGCCTTCATAAATCTGCCTCTAGATCTAACCAGAACTAACTGAAGGCTAAGGTTTACTGACGGTTGAAAAACAGGCTTTAAACATATGATACTCGATGTAGACGATTTTAATTTGCTTCATTTGACTGTGATTTTTGTTAAAGAACCTTTGGCTTGAATCTAATATCAACTTTTTAGAGTAAAAGTTCTTTATAAAAATAATCAAAGATATAATGGTGATCGTGAATTTTGAACTCGCCCAGAGTACGACTTGCTCTAGATGAGAGTAAAGAGTTTCCTAAGGCTGATATGATATTTATATTGTTTAGACGTGGAGGGTGGCGGGCAACACCAAGCCATGTGAAAGACTGTTTTCCAAAGCCGGGTTAATATTAATCGACCGTAGAAATAAATTAAGTGCAAACAAAGCTGAAAAACTAATCTTTCTTAATGCTAATTTTTAATTTTCATTGGGAAAAAAGTAAGCTATATATTTTGTTTATTTTTATTTATTTAAAAGAATTTAAAATTTTTATTTTTTATTATGCGTTTTCGTTTTTGCTTTAAAAAAGTTTTTATTTTATATTTATCTTTTTTGTAATTGAATTTAAGTTAAAAATGTTAAAATGGTGTTCGATTAATAAAAAATGTGTTTTTTTATTTTTGAAAGTAGGTAATGAATAAACCCTAAAACTTGATATTATTTTTACATAATAATATTGCAATATATCACATTAAGCTTGTTGTTGTCACACCTTATATAAAAATGATTATTTGAGTTACGAGCCCAAAAAAATTTAGATTTCGTAATATTGCTGTTAATTTAATTTGCAGCATAATATTTATTTTTATAAAATCAATAAATATTATGCTGCATGTCAATGAAAACCGATAAGAGCTGCATAAATAATATATTCGTATTCGTTGCCAGACACCGAGCTGTTTTTATATTTCCATTTTTAGTTAAATATTTATGTATATTCAAGTCACTGCAGTGATTGAAATCACTGTTTAAAATCACGGTGATTTAGAAATCACTGTCGCCGTTTCACCGGTTACCGAAAAATCACCGTATTTCCCAACACTAGAAATGAATATTACATATGGGATGGGATGTAACAAATGGCACTTAAATGCGTTCAAAAAAGAGTAAACGACGGACTCTGTGTCATGCGCAGTTGGTCGCTTTAATCCCACATTTAGTTAATATGCACAATTTAGCTCAGTTTACACCGCAAGGATCAATTAGGTTCGACTTACCTTTTCATCGGTGCGGGAAGCGGCTATAGATTTTTGAATGTTCAAAAAATACTGTTATTTTTTCGGCTTGTGGAAATCGTTTGAATTGTATCTGGTATATTTCCGTATCCTTGAATTATTTTCAAAATAAAAATGAGCCACGCTCGAGAATATCAAAATGACGTTTTTTTACAGCTTTGTAGCCCTCCGCTTTCTTTATGTAACTCTCAAATTGTCAGATTAGTGGAATATACACTGTCTTAGCATGTAATTAACTTATTAACCTATATTTATCTGACGCGCTCAAAAATTTCCATGATAGATATATTTTTGTTTTATATGATCGCGCCCTGTATACAGGGCTCATATTTGGTAAAGGTACTAACCAGGTACAAGGTATCCTTTGGTATATTAATCTGCTGCGCTGTAGTAGCTTTCAGAAATTCCCATCTTGGCTGCCTGACCACAAATGTGTTTGATAAAAGCACTACATATTTTAATTTTTTAATAGTAGTGGGCCCAATAGGGGATTTTGGAATTTACTACAGTGCGGCACATTATTATCAGGAGGATACCTTTTACCTGATTAAGTACCTCGTCTCGAAGTCAAGGATAAAGGATCAGATAATCAGATCAGTAAAAAATATCTTTCAGAAGTTGTCAAGCGTGTCAGGAATAAGACAGGGTTTAAGTTAATAACATGCTAAAAGTTAGCATATTCCACTAATCTGGCGATTTGAGAGGTGACAGTGAGAAGAATGTGAAGGGCTACAAAGTTAGTAAAAAAGTAATATGCTGATTTTTCTGAGCGTGGCTGGCTTGTTTTTTTATTCTGAAAGAAATAATTCAAGAGTAACGAAAAATATATAATCTGACGGTTTCTACAAGCCTAAATAACAACAGTTTTTTTGGAATATATTTAAAAATCTGCTAGTTGCTTTCCACCGATAAAAAGGTATATATTATAATAATTTTCTTCTTCTTATTATCTCAGTTTTGCTTCCCCAATAGGTCCCATTATGCTCGAGTAAGGCCCCGCCGCCAATTGAACCCAACCTCACGCACAGCACACGCGCAGCCCACGCGTGCATAACTTTGTAAAACATGCTTTTAAATGGAGTGGCGCATATCGGACCCAGTCCACGCACAGCACATACGTAGCCCACGCTCAACCCATCCTTCCCACGTCCACGTTTTTGATCAGTTTACCGCATATTGGACCCAATTCGGAATCAACCATATTCGATTTTTAAAACAAACCCATGCTGCACAAGACCCACAAAATCTGTGCGGCGAACACAAACCTATCTACGCGTGGCTGGCAGCAGAATGGGCTAGCTCTGGGCTGGGTCCAATATGCGCCACTCCATTTAAAAGCAT
The DNA here is from genome assembly GCA_014170235.1 of Listronotus bonariensis. Taxonomy (NCBI): domain Eukaryota; kingdom Metazoa; phylum Arthropoda; class Insecta; order Coleoptera; family Curculionidae; genus Listronotus; species Listronotus bonariensis. The sequence goes on from JACEGR010004863.1 coordinate 16,526, forward strand.
GGTTTACAAAGGTATGCACGCCTGGGCTGCGCGTATGCTGTGCGTGGCTGGGTTCAATTTGCGGCGGGCCTAAATCCCCATTTAGCAGCGTGGGCTGCCTTTATTCTGCGCTTGAGTTATTTTTATCATGCAGACTTTTATTTTGTGCCATGTTGGGCATTAGCGGTAGGCTTAACAGTGATTTTTAATATCGGTGATCGCTGCTACTGCTATCTAAAAGTAGCTGCTACTGAAAACTGTGATGTTATCACTCTTTACGGAAACATGCTAAATTTTATAAATAAAGTCATAGTTAACCTAGTTAAAATTGAATGAAGAAAAATATATCATTTTTAAATACATTCTATATACATACTACTTTAATTATTGATTTGCATTAGCATATAAGTAAATGTATATAAAAAAAACGGACATTACACAAAAGTATATTAAATATCTTAATTTTTTTATAAATTATTTTTTTAATAAATTTTTAAAGCTTTGATCATATTTTTTAGGCAACCCATTCGCGATAGATTTATTAACAAATCAAATTGATAAAAAAATAGTTTTTCATCCGGTAAGCAAGCTAATTCGACTTCCCGTTTCACTAACGTAAAACGTAAACATGCATAATCACCATAAACATAAAAGAAAGAGGTTAGAATCACTGAATCGCCGCAATCACAATCACCGCCCAGCGATCGCACTCGCCGTTTATTGTTGTGGATACGGGTCGCGCCACCTCTGCGAATTGCAATATTAGAGAGTGATTTTTTAATGCTATCGCCAGGCGCAAGTAGCAGCTACCAATATTTGTTAGTAACCGGTGATTGGTAGCAGCGACTGCGATCGCAGTCCCACCTCTATTTAAAGGGCATACGGCTTTGACCTGTATACTGGGCATGATCAAAGTTGGCTTATACCACATGATCTGTTAAGAAATGATTTTCGAAAATATTTGTACAAAATTTTGATTCAATGTCTTGGGAAAACAATTTTTGTTTTATTTTTACTAAGCTTAACAAATCATTATGGATTATATAAACGACACCATAACATATTTTTTAAATAATGATAATATAGGGCCTGGTGCACAAAGAGCACACTGTATTATACAGGGCTAAGCAAAAGTACAACCTGTATAATTATGTATAAAATAAGAATTATGCGTTGAGTTTTGTAGTTTCGAACATGTCTCTTTGATCTTCCTACTTAAAAACGTTGTGACATGTTTGTTTTTTTCACCTCTTTTCTTGTCTCTTATTATCTTTAAAATAAATATAATAATCGATAAAAATAAACATTGCTGGTTATTTGAATTAAAAACTGTGTTTTATTTGTTTGTTAGCGTTCTATCCTATTGCTTCCTTAACAATATTGAACGCGTCGAATTTCGACGGGTTCACCACAGTGCCGTATTATCCATTAGGCTGACTAGGCCAACAAGCCTAAGGGCGCCATGAAAAATAGGCGCCAGACAGGGAGTAATGGGCGCTAGACAGGGAAGTTTCTAAAAGTTTTTTTGGGCCATTAACACTGACAATAGGTGGTATGGAGGTAAGGACTTTTTTGCTCTTCAAGAATTTTTTAGTGGAAAATAGGCGCTCTGGGAATTCTAGCCTAGGGCTCCTCATACAATTAATTAACAAAGCAGGCAGTAAAACAATATTTTCACTCAGATCTTAGTAAACTGAAATTTGACTTAGCGCTTTATATAAATAGGTAGATATACTGGAATGAGCTACAAAATTAACACGTCGTGAGACGGCGCATGGTTTGGGACGCGAGGAAGGGTAAGTAAAAGGGCTATTTAGCGGTCCAAAATTTAACAGCTTCAAATTGGTCACGAAATGGTCACTAAGTGTGACGAATTGGTCAACCATACACCAACTTTTACAGCTTGTTTAAAATATCAAGATCATCGAAAAATTTTAGCGTTTCAAATAATCATACATGGCTCAATCAAAACGGATGCAATTGGTCACAAGATGGTCAACATTGGTCAGTATTATTAATTAATTGGTCAGCAAGATTAAAGGAGACCTGTATTAATTTAATTAACAAAATACATTTCACTGAACAACTTCTGCATTTAACTTTTTCTTGTATCTTTTATGGTTTTTCCAAAATTATAGTATTTAATTTTATATGGGACACCCTGTACATAAACACACATTATGCATGTGCATTATTTATGAACATTTTAGTTCCCTGGACGGTAAAAAATGCATTTTATTGTCATTAGGAAAAAATAATGTAATGCCATCATCTAAAAGGCATATTTTTGCCAAAACCTTTTTAATGATGGAGGCAATCATCCTAAATGCATTTTTTTAGCATAACTTATTAATGATGGATGCCATCATCCTAAACGCATTTTTTCATCATAACTTATTAATGATGGATGCCATCACATTTTATGCAACACGTGGCCCAATAACGGCCAATTGCCCATTTGATGTCTTTTTGATACCTTTTTGCCAATGCTTTGCTGGCAAAAAATGTTATATGGGTGGTCAGTATGATTAATTAATTGGTCAGCAAGATTAAAGGAGACCTGTAATAAATGAAGACATTCAAGGGCGAGAAAATTTCATGAGCGGCCCAAAATTAAAAGTAAAATTAATATAAAGAGTTAAAAATTTTAAGGTCACAAATTGCTACATAATTTTTTTAGCACCTCAACATCAACATTTGGTGGTTGTCTCATACTGTAACAATTGGGCACGATTGGTCATTAGGTTACACTTATTGGCCATCAGTAAAATGGAATTCAGAGAAGTTATTTTAAATTAAGAAAGAAAGTGGCGTAAGTCATATTAAATTATCTAAATATTTATATTAATACTGGAACCTTCTTTCTATGTCTCTAAGTTGGTCTCCAAAAAACAAAAACGTTTTTTTCAAAAATTAAAGAGAATTAAAATGCACGTCATTTTAAAACAGGCAAATTTAAGTCTTTTCTTATAAACATATTTTTGTTTTATTACTACATGTAAAGGGGGAGGGCGGATGCGAACAGGTTTTAAAAAATTATCAGCAACTTTAAGTGGTTGAAACAAACTTAAGGGCTTTAAAAGAGTTTTTAGGCTATGAACGTGATTATAAATGTGATAATTAAAATTAGCTTATAGCCACTTTAAATATATTCTGATAAAAGCACAAAAATTGATTACTTTTGGGTAAAACATCACTTTTCCATAACCTAATCTCTTCTCGAGATATTTTGGAAATAAGCACGTATTTTCAAATAAAGTTATTTTACATAAAATAACAATTTATTTTTATCTATTTTGATAACTTTATTTAAATGATAAAACTAAAGATGGAAATAAGTGTTATTCTGCTTTATTTTCCGCTTTGTGAATACATATAAAAAAGTACGAAATGTACAGTTAGCACTTTTAGAACAATAAATAGCTATATCTTGGCCAAATTTAGACTATGTGGGTCGAAAGGAAATGAAATAATTGTTTTTACTTCTATTTTACATATACTGTTTAGATTCGCCAAAATAATTACGTTATTTTACAATATTTAAATCGTTAGTTATGCAGGTCACGAAAAGAATTATCTAAAAAAATTTATGAACTAATATTTATACAGGGTGTCTGGAAAGTTAACGACAATATTTAAAGGGATCGGGGAAACAAATCTTAAGCATCAAAAAAAAACATAAAATTTAACAATTTACAATCGATCTATTCTGAGTATCTTAAAAAAGTTAAAGCTGTAAAGTTAGTTTTTCTTTTACTTGTTTATTGGGACACTCCCCATATACCATTTTTACCGGCAAGGCATTGGCAAAAAGGTATCAAAAGACATCAAAATGGGCAACTGGCCGTTATTGGGCCACGTGTTGCAGAAAATGTGATGGCATCTATCATTAATAAGTTATGATGTAAAAAATGCGTTTAGGATGATGGCATCCTTCATTAATAAGTTATGCTGAAAAAATGCATTTAGGATGATGGCATCCATCATTAAAAGATTTTGGCAAAAATATGCCTTTTAGATGATGGCATTACATTATTTTTCCTAATGACAATAAAATGCATTTTTTACCGTCCAGGGAACTAAAATGTGCATAAATAATGCACATGCATAATTTGTGTTTATGTACAGGGTGTCCCATATAAAATTAAATACTATAATTTTGGAATAACCATAAGAGATACAATAAAAATACTAAAAAAATACATTTCACTGAACAACTTCTGCATTTAACTTTTTCTTGTATCTCTTATGGTTTTCCCAAAATTATAGTATTTAATTTTATATGGGACACCCTGTACATAAACACACATTAGGCATGTGCCTTATTTATGCACATTTTAGTTCTCTGACGGTAAAAATGCATTTTATTGCCATTAGGAAAAAATAATGTAATGCCATCATCTAAAAGGCATATTTTTGCCAAAACCTATAATGATGGATGCCATCATCCTAAACGCATTTTTTCATCATAACTTATTAATAATAGATACCATCACATTTTCTGCAACACGTGGCCCAATAACGGCCAATTGCCCATTTTGGTGTCTTTTGATACTTTTGCCAATGCCTTACCGGCAAAAAATGTTATATGGGTCTGTATACATCAGAATAGTTTTAAGACCTGCCTATTTAAAAACCCTACAACTCTTATACAAGACTTTTTGCCATATCTTGTTAAAAATAACATGTTATTTTTGCAGAAATACTGGACTTCCTCAGGCCATTAGGCCACTCCAAAATGTTTGTCTACTATCTGTGAACTGTCAAAACTGTCTGATGACTAAGAAAATATCTTCTATAATAGACTAAAAACAGTTACAAAGATGCTACAAGCGTCATACAAATAAAGACAGCAATCAACTATCGCTGTCTAAACGCGTCGTTTACATCGTGTGTGAGCAACAAAAAGGAGAATAATTGAAAGTGAGACAGAAGTGATGACGCCGTGGCATCTTCTCTACTGGCGAGAACTTTACCCAAGTAACGTTTTTAAAATTTAGCTTTTACAAAATGAAGAAAGTTAAGTTTTAATTCATTAATCCTGTACCTGGTACCTGCAAAAGCCATTTTTTCTACGAGCGTAAGGAAAACATGAAAACTAAAATTTCATTTTTTTATTTTAACACAATCCCAGCAAACACTATTTGCCGGCAATGTACATTTTTCATATTGGCATTGATGGTAAAGCATTGGCAATTGGTGGCAATATTATGCCAACATCTTATAAGCATTAAAAAGTTAACCCTAAATAAACACTTAATTGCCAATAAATTTTACATGCAGGCGAATTGCCGGCAAGCATACAAAAATGGCGGCATACCAATCCTGATTAAATAAAGCACGCGTTTTTGTTGCAGGCAAATAAATATTGGATTTTTGAAGGCAAACCTTCAACGCATATTCATACTTTTTAAACCATATTATTAACATTGGTATTTAACTAACATTAAAGCAATTTTTTGATCTGTTTTATTTATAATGGCAGCTAAACAACATTATTTTATGTTTTTTTACATAATTTAAAGGAAATGGCCTTTTCATAACATTTTATTGTTAAAAATCATGCAAATAAAAATTAGGTCAAACAAAATGTTTATTATGTATTTTGGAGCAAATACAAATAAAATGATGGTAAAATTAGCTACGTTAATTTCAAACGAAGGTGACCGCTTTGTGCATTTGTTTTCTACGTGGTTTTCTAGCTTTTTAGTTTCTTTTTTAAAGAAAAGAGTTTTTTAATAGACATAATTAAATGTATTCATTACCTAATAAGTGTGTGTTGTATGATTAATTGGTGATGGCTAGTCGAGAAGGCAAGATATTCAAGTAGACTGTTAGGAGCTGTAAACATTTTGTTTAAAACTTTATTAAAAGTTTTAAAGACTAACACGTCTTTATAAATATTATATATATTTAATAGTTTTTTGACATACCGATAGATGGCGTAATGGACAATAAACTACTACGTTTCTGCAATATCTTCGCTTTTTATCGTCTAAACCGTACCCATTAGACAAAAATAATTCGAGAGCGGTCTGCGGTAGGTGATCTCACTTAGCTTTGAAAGAAATATCTTCGGCTAGTGTAAAAATCTGCGTCTCCTTGGACAGTGTTCCGAGAGATGGTACTTTGCATTGCAAGGAAATTCCATGCAGTAAGGAGTTTTTTCCTATTTTAATTTTCAAATAAAATATCGCATCATTTTAGCTTTTAAAAAAAGTATATGCGACAATTTTCGTCAATAAGACGTCAGCTTGCTGCTTGGGAGTATCTGCATTTGCCCACTTTCGTGTCTTTTTGTTATCTTTTTGCCAATAACTTGTTAATGATGGATGCCATCATCTTAAACGCATTTTTTGCCAATAACTTATTAATGACGGATGCCATCACTTTATATGCAACACGTGGCCTAATAACGGCCAATTGCCCACTTTCGCGTCTTTTTGATACCTTTTGCCAATGCCTTGCCATTAAAGAGTGTTGGCAATGCCAGTAAATTAAATGTACAACGCCGGCAAAAAATGTTATATGGGATGCTATCTAATATCCTATCACCCCGCAAAATTTCTTTTTAAATATGAAGTAAATGCAGTTTTCCGCACTAGTGCGGAAACATAGTGGATCACAGCGTACTTTTCCGCACCACTGCGGAAAAGTGACACGTTTCAAACTAAATTGCGTGCGAAAAAGTGCTGCTTTCCACACGCTAGTAGAAAACAATAATAATGTCGACGATAAAAAAATCATTAATTTGGGCTCTCAACTGTGTTTGTCAAAAAAATGCCTTTATTTACTTCGAAGCCTTCGACGTCGTATTCCAAACTTCCCTTCACACAAAATAAAATGTCAATTTTTTCATAAATAACTATTTCTTAATGCATTGGCACATGACTCCTTTTTAGCAGCTACTACGTGTACAGACATTTATTTTTAAAAGTTATATTGTCAATATTTTTTTTGTATCTTTTAATTCAATGAAACGTCATATCATTTTGAAAATCATAAACACGAAATATAAAAATATCCATAGTGTATTCCAGTGTGACGGAAGTGCAAAAATACTGAGCAAAATAAAAAATTTACTTACTGTCTCCATATCAGTAAAAAGATTTAAAAGGCCAGTGGCGTAGCTACTATGGAGCTAGGCAAGGCAGTGCCTTAGGGCCCCAAGCTCAGGGATCTCCTCGAACTTTGACATACAAAGTAAAATTTCTCTCACATTTTGAATATAAATAAGTCAGGAGATTTTTTTTTGTTGGTTAAGTGTGGAGCACGTCTAAATGTTATTTTTTCAGTAGGGGGCCTTGCTTTATTTTTTGAACCAACGACTTTGCTTACCTACCTACGCCACTGTTAAAGGATGTAATTATCAGAATCCAGTTTAGATTCACTTAAAGTCGGTCTATATAAGGTCGCGACATTCGGTCATATTGCTTTGACGTGTTATGACGTCACATCTCCCATTTTTCGGTCATGTTGTTCAGTGCCGGAGATATACAGTTTATTGTATTAGTAGAACAACCGTTTACACGACAGTTTTTAATTATTTATTAAGTTGTAAATTCTTTTATTTTAAATAAAAAACATTTGGAATTACATCTTTCAACAAATATCACATCCAAAACAATGCAAAATGAAATGCGCAAATTCTAGACGCCACTGGATTGATCATCAGCTTTGATTTTACCCAGTCTTGCCAACTTTTCCCCGTGGAGTGCCCTTGCTTGCGTCCCCGACCTCGAACCGCCTAAAAGTTGAGGATATGTCGCAACCTTATAAATATAAACTAACCTTGGAATTCACTAACGATTAAATCATGTCCCAATAAAAAATGCAAGAAATCTTCTAAAAACTTTTTTAAATGCAATATGGGATAAAATCTGTAGTGTTTTTCTTCCTATACAGGGTGTCTCACCGGTAACTGCTGCGATTGATTTCTCGCAAGCCATTACATAACCATCAATTTCCTCTAAACAAAAACCTTTAATATGAGTTGGGGTTGGGTTCCTCGTAGAGAATAAACTATTTTAGTAGACTGTATTGATATTTTAACAATTAATAAATACAGAGAATTATAACGATAAAAGCCATAAAAGTATTTTTTTTTAAATGAAAACCCCCTTTTTTTACTTTTTATATAATTTATGAATGATAATGGAATATCACAACAAAATGGTGCAGGGCCGTACGCAGAGAGTGATTTGAAGGGAGGGGGGCAAAAAGGCGACAACCAAAAAAAGGTCTCCAGCTACAGGCGACACCTCCAGCAAACAACCCATCTTTTATTTACCTTTTTGGGTTTCTTGTACTCTCTCCGTACAACCCTGAAATGGCGAATATACCGGGTGATGCATCGCCGGGCGGCGTAAATAGAAACCCTACTCGAATTCGTCCGACCAACTGGACTAGGGTTTCTAAGCAGTTAACTACCAGAAACCCTATTCGAATTCGTCCGACCAACTGGGCTAGGATTTCTAAGCAGTTAAATACTAGAAACCCTACTCGAATTCGTCGGACCAACTAGACTAGGATTTCTAAGCAGTTAAATACCAGAAACCCTACTCGAATACAGCTCCAGATCTTGACGTATTGGAGTAGGGTTTTCCATTATTTATTTAGCAAAAGGTTTGGAAATACTAAACTGTTGGACATTTAAACGGAATAATTTAAATTTTAGGTAATATTTTAAACCTAATTTTTGTAAAGTTTATAAAAATATTTTAGTCCGGTTTTCGGCAAATTTTAACGCAATAATTAGCCTTAATGATTACCTACACCGCAGCCTTGGTATTAAACTTACCTCTTATGTACAGAGTGGTAAATATGACGTTTTTTTTTGGGATATTTTGTTGATCTGCAACTTTTTAAATAAAAAAATTTGAATGATCCAAATTTTATAAAAATTATATTATTCTCTCTGACAAACAATTTCGACAGATTTTTGATATCTCTCGTAAATCTGAAAATATGATGTTTTTACTAAGAAAGTGACATTTTAGCGTTATTACCCTGTATAACGCTGACTATTAGTCCTGTAAACTTCTACTGTTTGATATTTTAAGCGAAAAGCAACACTTTTAAATGTTTTAAAAAACATTTATACAGGGTGGATATGTGGACAAAAAGTAGATCTATGTGTAAAAGTAATTTTTTCAAAATATTCTAAATTTTTCCATAATTCTTGTTTTTCTTATGCCATAAACTACAGAATATAAATATAATATATATATATATATATATATATATATATATATATATATATATATATATATATATATATATATATATATATATATATATATATATAATATTATATATATAAATATTATAAATAAAAAATTTAATTTTTTCCTTATTTTTTGGTCAAAATTTGATTGAAAATCACATTTTATTTTATATCTTTGTTATTATTTAGGCTATGCAATTTTGGTTAATAACATTTTAGATGGATAATTTAATTTTCTATATTTTATATTTATATTCTGTAGTTTATATAATATCAATAAGAAATGAGTCTTTTTTAAATAAAAAATATGCTATTGACATAAGGTTTTTAAATCTTTTTGCTAAATAAACAATGAAAAACCCTATTCAAATTCGTCACGATCTGGAGCTGTATTCGGGTAGGTTTTCTGCTAATTAACTGCTTAGAAATACTAGTCCAGTTGGTCCGACGAATTCGAGTAGGGTTTCTGGTATTTAACTGCTTAGAAATCCTACCCCAGTTGGTCGGACGAATTCGAGTAGGGTTTCTGGTAGTTAACTGCTTAGAAACCCTAGTCCAGTTGGTCGGACGAATTCGAGTAGGGTTTCTGGTAGTTAACTGCTTAGAAACCCTAGTCCAGTTGGTCGGACGAATTCGAGTAGGGTTTCTGGTAGTTAACTGCTTAGAAACCCTAGTTCAGTTGGTCGGATGAATTCGAGTAGGGTTTCTATTTACGCCGCCGCGCCGGGCGGGACATGTAATTTTTAATGTGGTCAATTATTCGCTACTCTAATTATTTTAGAGAAAAATTCTATTAAAGTTTATTGAAGAGCATGCAAATCTACATCCACGGTAAAAACTTTAGATTTTTCGGTTAACCTGTTTGCTAGTTATATGCTAATATATTTTTAAAAACTGTTACATTATTATCACCTCATATTTATGAACAACAATAAAAATACCAGTTAGCATGACATTAAGTTGTCATTTTGAAATTTAGTGCTATATTATTATCAAAAAATCGTACAGTGAAAAGATTAAAGTTGTATTTATTCAAACGAATTAAGTTAAGTTAAACTAAACTAAAGTAACAAATTTCAAGAACTTATAACATTTATAATATTTACATGCTTCAATAAATTATTAATATTATTACAATAATTAATATGTTGGAAATAAACTTAAGATTTTAGAATATTTTTAAATATTCCTCCATTATCTGCTAGACAATAACCCAGACGTTCATAAAATTGTCTTCTTACATTGGCTAACTGGTAAATTGAAATTTTATTGCATTCTGCAGAATTAGCATTTTTTAACTCATCTAGATTAGAGTAATTTTATCCTTGATATGCTTTTTAAATGGCCGCAGAGGAAGAAGTCATTTGGCGAAATATCAGGAGACCTGGCTGGTCAATTTATGGTGTGATGTAGGCCAATAACATTTCCATTGTGTCAATATTCCCGAACAGCCAGGGTATTATGTGCCGGGCAGATCCATTTGGTACCAAATTTCCTGATTTTCCCTGGATACTTCATTTAAAGCGGGTAAAATTAGTTCTTCGAGTAGTTCCAAATAAAATTCTGCATTCAAATTTTGATCAAGAAAAAATGGTCCAATAATATGTTGTCCGAAAATCCCCGCCCAAACATTTACTTTCTGTGGATATTGCGTCCTCGTTTCGACAAATCTGTGTTGGTTTTCTTTGCTCCAGTATCGGTAATTTTGATGATTGGGTTCATTATTTAACGTAAATGTGCACTCATCAGTAAAACAAATATTTCTTAAAAATTCCATGTCTATGTATGCCTTTTCCATCATGTCAAAACAAAATTCCTGCCGTCGTATTTCATCCCCATCCCTTAGCTCTTGATGTCTTTCATATTTGTATGAAATGTATTTATGCCTTTTCAAAATCAGGAGGACTGTTAATTGATCTTTTCCTATGATATCCTGAAGTTTTCTTGTACTCACCTTCCCTTCATTTTCTTCCACGTGCAATAAAATTTACAAGTCTCTATCATCTCTTATATGTTCTTCTCTTTGATACTCCCTAGCTTCACATCTGCAGGTATTTATCACTGTGCCTTTGGTCTCAAATTTTTTAATAGTCCTACCGACTGTTGATTTTCCGGGTATCGGTCTATTCGGATACTGAGCAGCGAACATGTCGACACCTTTAGGTAACTATTTCCTTGATAGTACAGTTAAATCATCAATACTTTTTCTTCAGTATTATAACTCATGGTTCATCTTATCGCTCTACGATTTTTTGATAATAATAAAGCACTAAATTTCAAAATGACAACGTTATGTCACGCTAACTGGTATTTTTATTGTTGTTCATGAATATCAGGCGATAATGATATAACAATTTTTAAAAATATATTAGCATCTAACTAGCAAACGGGTTAACCGAAAAATCTAAAGTTTTTACCATAGACGTAGATTTGTATGCTCTTCAATAAACTTCAATAGAATTTTTCTCTAAAATAATTAGGGGAGCCAATAATTGACCCCATTAAAAATTACATGGGATTTCCTATGTCCCGCCCGGCGATGCATCACCCGGTATGAGAACAAACTTTTAAAAAGTCCAAGCTTATCTACGAAAACCGCATCTTGATAACTTCATTTGTCCTAAGGTTATTCGCTATTAAAATGAGTTAAACTATGAACAACCCCCGTATACCGTAAAAGAAAAATTTTAATTTTGACTTTAAAACAAAAACTTTGACCACTGTGCGAGTGGGAGCAACGGAAAAACCGGCGGGGATATTTTTCGTTCCACAGCCAACTTATTTTAAGACTCTTTCGATCAGTCTACGCGTGTGAAAAGTGAAATTTTTCTTTTTTTTACTGGTGGAAAACTAGGTGAGAAAATGTCTTAAAGCAAGAAAAATAGTTTAAAACAAAAGAAATAGTTTGAGGACCTTTACTTTTTATTTTTCGTCTTAAAATAGCACGTTTAAAATAGAGTTTCATTTAGTTCCACATATTTTGTTTCAGTTGCTAAATATATCGGGTGATCGAGGAGGCTACGATATGAGTAAAATCCATTTTTAGAGCTTTTTGTTTAAACAAATATTTTTTTTTGTTTAATATTCATGATGCGCATTTAAAAAATGGGCTAAAATATATTAAAAAAAATTTTTGGGTAAAAATTGTTATGGACCCTTATTGTTCTAAAGAAGGACCCAGATGGTATTTTAGATTTTTAGGATGTTTTTTAATTTTAATATTATATTGGGTATTCTTAGTTTAACGAGTAATTGTACAGATCATTAATAATTAAATGAACCGGGCAAACACACCGACTTTAAAAATAGATATAGGCCAGTAGCCGAAAGGTTATTTTAAATACTGTTTGTCCCACATTTTTTAAACTTTTTTGAGGAGTGTGACAAGAGACAGGTCAGGTTTCGTTTTAAAATATAATGGCATGCGATTACCTTTAAGCAGTTATTTTCGTTTAATAAATTTTTAGTAAGTATCGGGCGCCAAGTTATAAATTTACCCATAGTAACATTTTTACCGGCAAGGCATTGGCAAAAAGGTATCAAAAAGACATCAAAATGGGCAATTGGCCGTTATTAGGCCACGTGTTGCAGAAAATGTGATGGCATCCATCATTAATAAGTTATGATGAAAAAATGCGTTTAGGACGATGGCATCCATCATTAATAAGTTATGCTGAAAAAATGCATTTAGGATGATATGGCATCCATCATTAAAAGGTTTTGACAGAAATATGCCTTTTAGATAATGGCATTACATTATTTTTTTCTAATGACAATAAAATGCATTTTTACCGTCCAGGTAACTAAAATGTGCATAAATAATGCACATGCATAATGTGTGTTTATGTACAGGGTGTCCCATATAAAATTAAATATTATAGTTTTGGAAAAATCATAAGAGATACAATAAAAATACTTAAACAAATACATTTCACTGAACAACTTCTGCATTTAACTTGTTCTTGTATCTCTTATGGTTTTTCCAAAATTATTGTATTTAATTTTATATGGGACACCCTGTACATAAACACACATTATGCATGTGCATTATTTATGTACATTTTAGTTCCCTGGGCGGTAAAAAATGCATTTTATTGTCATTAGGAAAAAAATAATGTAATGCCATCATCTAAAAGGCATATTTTTGCCAAGACTTCTTTAATGATGGATGCCATCATCCTAAATGGATTTTTTCAGCATAACTTATTAATGATAGATGCCATCATCCTAAACGCATTTTTTTCATCATAACTTATTAATGATGGATGCCATCACATTTTCTGCAACACGTTGCCCAATAACGGCCAAATGCCAATTCGATGTCTTTGATACCTTTTGCCAATGCCTGCCGGCAAAAACGTTATATGGGATATTTATTTAAACAGTACACCCTGTAAATTTTATCAACATTAATAAGATATATACAAAAATGAAATATTTGGTATATCTGTCCTTGATAATTTTGAAAATTGACCATCCAAATTTAAAGGATAAGTTACTTGTTTACATCTGTACCTGGTGTATAACTATGAAATGAGGATTTACCCTAAATTTTTATATTTTTATTAAAAAACAACTTACTTGGGACCTTGTATATTTACCAATACTGCCCATAACATTAGTATTTTTAATTTTTTGTTTTTGTATTTGTGCAAGGTTGTAGGTGTTTTAAGTATAAACAGAGTTGGGACACCTTCTATTGGCAGTATTAAGCCGCGTACAAACGTGCAACGCAACATGCAACGTAACAAAGGGTCTTAATGTCGTTGCTGCAATATTCTCTACAAGTAGGATGATCCGGATTTGAAAGTAAAGTAAATTCAGACTTATACCGTTCTGACTTAACGACTTCGATTATATTGCCTCCAATAAATCTTCCTACCGGAGCCGGCAGACTCGTCCAGCTGCAGGCAGGGCCGGAGTGGACTTTTTACTTTACATTGAGAAGCAATTGAAATATAGATAGATATATATATAAATTGTCTAAAAATATGTAAAAATGTGCAAACAGGTACGTAGTTAGTATTTCTAAACATAATTTTGGGTACTAGGTAACTTTTATTCCATTTTGAATTTTTAAGGAAATAAGAACTGAGCCCTGAGGGACTCCAGCATTTACTTGGTGAAAGCTTGAAGAATGGCCGTCCACAATAACTGATATACGACGATCAGATGGATAACTAGAGAGCCATAGTACAGAGTTCAGTTGAAAGACCATAGGAGGGAAGTTTATTGAGAACTGCGGCATGCCAGACCTGGTCAAAAGCTTTGGATATATCAAGAGCAACGATCTGGGACTCACCTAGAAACTCAAGAGACTTATTCCAGCAGTGTTGATACGAAGGAAAGAAGATGCTGCTGTAGATCTTTTGTGGCGAAATCCATACTGCCTGTCATGCAAAATTTTGTGTTTTTCTAAGTACTTAAGAATTTGTGAATTAATTAGTTTTTCCATTACTTTACAAAGAACTGAGAGATTTGAAATTGGTCTATAGTTAGATGGAAGAGATTAAGATCCTTTCTTTGAAATAGGTTGAACACGTGCAGCTTTCCAGTTCTCCGGAAAGATACCTGTGTCGTAAGAAATTCGAAAGAGCCGAGTTAAGATTGGTGCAAGTTCTGGAGCACATTTTTTTAAAACGATTGCTGGTATGCCATCCAGCCCAGACGATTTCTTGGTGTTAAGGGAAGAAAGGATACGCTTAATGTGTTTTACCTTAAAAATAATATCGGACATTTTATGAGGAACTGGGGTAATCGCTGGAATTGGATGATTTACGGGAGGTTAAGGGTTGAATTGGCAGCAAATTGTTTAGCAAATAATTCTGCCTTTCCTTTAGCGGTAGAAAGAATTTCATCTTCCAAAGCTAGTGGCGGAAAAGAACTGGTACAAAAATTCCTACTTATGTTTTTCGCAAAGGACCAGAAAGATTTGCTGCCATTTGAGCAAGAAAACTTTATTTTTAATACGATTGTCGAAGGAGTCTTTCGCTTCAGAAATTGTTTAATTGTAGTAGTTTCTTGCTTCAATGCTGGCCTGTCGGTTTTCTGGACTAGGATCCTGTAGAAACTTTTTGTGAGTATGAACTTTTAAAATTCTAGCTTTATCACAAGATTTGGAAAACCAGGGTTTGTTATTGGATTGTTTGGGGTTCTTGATGGTGTGTGGAATATAGGTTTCAATGCCCAATTGAATTGATTCCGTCAGTTGATTGCAAATTTCAGAAGGATCACCAAAAGAAAAGCAGATGGAATTCCAGGGGTAAGTGGCAAAGAAGTCCCTCAGGCCATCCCAGTCAGCTGAGTTGTAGTGCCATACGGTGCGTGATGGCATGTATTCATTTACCTCGGGATGTGCAGGGTAAGATATAGTAACTAAGCCATGATCTGAGCGACCTAGGGGAGCTGTTACAGATGTTTGATAGAGTTCGGGGTTGGTAGTAAGAAAGAGATCAAGGGGATTTGAACTATGATTTGGGACTCTAGGAAAGTAGGTTGGTTCCATAATAAGGTTGGTAAGAGAGTTACTGACTGCGAAGATTTTTTGAGTTTGTAGCGGCAATTACATTTAAATGCAAGGCATGTTTAATTTTAATTCATGAACAGATGAAAATTCAATGAAGTCAAATCTGGCAAATACGGTGATAAAAAACAGCTTCAAAGCCTAACACACCTTGTATAAAGTATCCCTAAATTATGGTCTCCAAACACCAATTTCAATTAATGTATAAATTGGAAGAAAAGATACAAATTACTTAATGATTGAAACTTAATTTAAATTAAACAATATAAATCAGCAGAAACTTCATTTGCAGTCGGGTTTATTTATCCTAAAATTTTTGAAGGCCAGGAACTAGATTTAGATTTTATAAATAAAACAATATATCCAACGGTAAACGTTAACTTGACTCTAGTTTATTGGAACTAGCCTACATAAAAGCTATTTTCAATTTTAAAGCTGCAGTATATATTGTTAATAGTTATATAACAAGGATATACCGGGTGATGCATCGCCGGGGGGACATAGGAAATCCCATGTAATTTTTAATGGGGTCAATTATTGGCTCCCCTAATTATTTTAGAGAAAAATTCTATTGAAGTTTATTGAAGAGCATGCAAATCTACGTCCATGGTAAAAACTTTAGATTTTTCGGTTAACCCGTTTGCTACTTAGATGCTAATATATTTTTAAACATTGTTACATTATTATCGCCTTATATTTATGAACAACAATAAAAATACCAGTTAGCGTGACATTACGTTGTCATTTTGAAATTTAGTGCTTTATTATTGTCAAAAAATCGTAGAAATTTGTTACTCTAGCTTAAGTTTAACTTAACTTAATTCCGTTTGTATAAATAACACTTTAATCTTTTCACTGTACGATTTTTGGATAATAATAAAGCATTAAATTTCAAAATGATAACGTAATGTCACGCTAACTGGTATTTTATTGTTGTTTATAAATATGAGGCGATAATAATGTAACAATTTTAAAAATATATTAGCATCTAACTAGCAAACGGGTAAACCGAAAAATCTAAAGTTTTTCCATGTACGTAGATTTGCATGCTCTTCAATAAATTTCAATAGAATTTTTCTCTAAAATACTTAGGAGAGCCAATAATTGACCCCATTAAAATTACATGGGATTTCCTATGTCCCGCCCGGCGATGCATCACCCGGTATGTGTTTTTACACTTTAAAAAATTTCTTACGGTAATTTTTTTCTTGTTGCGCTTTAAGAAATCCACCTAAAAATCTTGCTAACTTAAAAAACCAAATTTACCCGATTTAAAGGGCGATGACCTTTTGTTTTGGCATTCACTTTTTATTTGGGATACTTTTTTGTACCATACATACATAGGGCGCCAAACGATGGTAAAAGGGGCGAATTGAGATTCGAGGAGATTTTTTTCTTTTCGTTTTTAATTTTCTTTTTCAAAATATTTAAAGAACATCAAATCTATACTTCGCTGGACAAAAAAAAGTTGCCGTGGGGGGCGGCACAGGGCAATTTTGCCATACTTAAAAAAATTAAGATCTTGGGCTAGTAAGATGTGAAATAATAACATGCAAAAGATCAGAAAAGTTTAAAGAAACCTTTTTCATAAATCATTAACTTTTAGATACGGGGTGATAAGGGGTTAAGTAATATATAAGTAATATATCTCTTTTTTATAATATCTGTGATACCACATCAAACATTTTAATGAAATTTGGTGGTTGGTTTGGTTCGAGCGGAATTTAAATTAAATATTTAAAAATATTGTACGTCACTGCTACTCTCAAAACAAAATCATCTTTGTCTACTTTCCATTCAGTTTTAAGCAAATTTTATTTCTTGATGGTTTTAGGGTAAAAACATATAAAAATAATTTGATTTTTTAAATGATAAACATATGCTTATCATATTATTCTTTCAAAACATTTAATTTAATCGTCCCGAGCAAAGATATATTTTGTTTTAACTTTATGATACAGGATGGGCAGTGCTGTACGCAGAAAAGGATTTTGGGGGTGGAGGGGAAGGAGCAATAAAAGTATCCTTTAAAACCAACCAGAAAAAAATTATTTTGATTTGGTGACGGGAGGGGGAGGGTCAACACAGGGTCGTCCCGAGAAAAGTGGCGCCTGAGGCGGTTACGGTTTTGCCGCCCTAAGCTCAGAAATCCAGATTATTCTAATAACCAGTACTTTTTACGTTTAATATTTTACATGATTTAAATAAATGTTATACCTATAATTTAAATAGGTGATTATGAGGCTAATTTTAGCTCAAAGAGTTTTTTTAAAGTCGGATATATTTTTTTTTTGACACAGGATGATAAAGATTGTTTTATTACTTTTAAAAAACTGAAAAACTTTTCTGCTTAAAAGTGTGTTTTATACGTACAGTGGGAACGCGTGTGTTGAAACAATTTTTTTTAAGTAAGTGATTTGTTTTTGGAACAAGCACTTGAACACATTTGTCTTAATTTTAAGCTGCGGTTTTTTCCTAGTAAATTCATCTATAAAGGGTGGCACAAGGGGTGGCCCAAAAATAAGCTAAGTCTCTCACCAAATTTTTTTAAATAAAAATCCTTTTTCTCCTTATATTTTTTATTTATGCATAAAATTAATTGAGGGAAAGGTGGACATTGTCTTATTTTGAAACACTCTCTATACTGAGTAACTAAAAACTAATAAAATAGATATCTATGTATATAGGATGGGTAAAAAAATCAACTATTTTTATTTTGACTTCTGAAAATGAAAAATTTGTTCCTAGGCACTTCCAGAGAATGCTCGGCAACGATAAGCTTTTAATTTTAATAGGAAAATCAGCCTCATTACAGTTTTGCATACTTTTCTCTGTCCCATACAAAAAAATTATATCTCAACATTTGGTAATCATATAGCAAAGTTTTTTGGTAGAAAATTAAATGCTTTACAAATAAGGTCTCTTGTACTTTTTTGATAAATCTAACCATTAAAAAGATATTTAGGATAATTTAAAGAACATTAAATTAATTTTTTAGTTTTTGTAACCCACTAAAAAATAATTATTGACAATTGAGTTTCTTCTATTTCTATCGGAAATTAAAGGTTTAAAAATAAAAGTTCTCTTATGTTTTTAAAGGAAGCTACAAAAGTGGTTAGATTCAATAAACAAATATAATAAACAGGGCCGTATTAACTGTTGGAGGCGCCCTAGGCTAGAATTTCCTGAGCGCCTATTTTCCACCAAAAAACTTTTAAAGAGCAAAAAAAGGTCCTTTTCTTTGTAGCGCCTATTCTGAGTGCTATACGCGCCTTCCTTCATCACCCGAAATGAAATAACATTTGATGACTAAAAAAGGTCATTCCCTGCTTTTCGCGTCTATTTGCCTATTTCATTCACAATTTCATTCCAAAGCACCTTACAGAGAAATGATTCACCAAAAATCCCCACTCAACCTAAACTTTTTTAAAAACTCCCCTGTCTAGCGCCTATTACTCCCCTGTCTGGCGCCTATTTTTCATGGCGCCCGAGGCTGTAGCCTAGTCAGCCTAATGGATAATACGGCCCTGATAATAAATATTTTTTCAATTTTCTTTAAAAACTTTTCAATAGTTTTGCTGCATGATTAACAAATGATATGATTTTTTTTTTGGATGGGAAAAAATATGCAAAACGGTAATAAGATGGATCTTTCTATTAAAATATAGACCCCATCGATGCCGAGTCAGTCAAGCATTCTCTGAAGGTGTTTAAGAACCAATTTATCAGTGTCAGAAGTTCGAATAAAAATATTCAATATTTTGACCCACCCTAATGTATGTTATTTTCATAAATTTAGAGTTTAAGCAAAATATTTTATACATGCTCAAGCATATTAATATTAATGACTAGATTAGATTAGATTAGAATACGGCCGGGATAACCCATGCACTGAAACCGCTTGGCTTATTGTGCGACCTACAGCTTAACGTGGGTTCCGAACCACGGTCCTATGAGCGACAACTTAAGACCTCGTCCCCACCCAGGAGGCACTACTAAACCTACCAACTGAGTGGGGTCCGCATGTCTACGGTTGCGCAGGACACGGCAAAGTGTGTTACGACGCCCTGGTCCTTTGGTGGCCTTCAGCGTCGATACATTTTGCACTTTGTCCGTCAGGTGTTAAGCTAAGCACTAAATTTCCGACCAACTTATAAATAAGTATTTGGCCTCAGCAGGATTCGAACCCACCTCACGTCCGTTGTGCGCTCAACGACTTAACGCCTTACACGCTATGCCATCACCGGATTAAGGACTATACTTTTAAAAATTTAGAATTTTATTACGATTTTAAACCAATTTGCTTTTCAGGCATTATACGTTTCGACCATGTCCAGCAGCCGAACCATCCTCAGCCGTCCACGCACACGAATTTATGATTCCAATTACAACATCGGCGAAAGCTATTATAAAGGGGCTTTAGATCGTCTTGATCGGAAGTACTCGGACGTCCTCTTTCTCCTACTCGTCATGAATTGAGGGCTGCTGCAGACATAGCAGATCGTCATGCCAGGTATATAACACAGTGTCTATAAAGTCTAGCACAAACTCTGATTACAACCCCTTCCCCCACCCTAATTGAAGATATGTTCTGTAGTTCGGCGGATTCATTTAATGGATGGTAATTAGTTGGGTTCTCGCCAAAAATGAAATATAAAGTACTAAAAAACCAAAAAAAAAAATAAAACAAATATAAAGATACTTTAAAATCTGACGTTTCGGTGGAAAAAGATTACTTAAAAATATTTTAATTTAAAATAATTATCCTCTTGATTTTATAAATAATTGTTTCCTTGAATTTGAAACTCCAGTTATAAGACAAAATCAAAATAGACCTATTACAAATTTATTTTTACCATACATTCCCGGACTATCAAATAAAATTAAACGAATAGGACATAAATTTAATATTCGCACAATCTTTAAAACACAAAACACTATCAGATCTCAATTGGCAAAAACAAAACCACACAACTTAAAGGAAAATACAAAAATGTCATTTATAAAATACCTTGCGAATGCAATAGGTTTTATATAGGTGAAACTTGTAGATCATTAGTCAAACGCCTAAAAGAACACAGATCATACATTAAAAACACAGAATTTCATAAATCAAAAATCTGCCAACACGCATTTGATAACAATCATAGAATAAACTGGGATGCTTCGAGCATTTTAGCAAAGGAAACTTGTTCTAAAAAACGCAAAATCAAAGAAAGTGCGTATATGTTATTAAATAAAGTGTAGCATCAATTTCAGTTAATTTAAATAACACTTGGTTGCCTTTGCTTGATACTGAAGTATCTTCAAGAAGACAAAAATCAACTAACTATTCACCTTTTTTGTAATATAAACAATAAATACACCAGCAACCAGTTATCTATGTCACTATGACACTATAACCAAACAAACATATTTGACATTTAATGTCAAAGACATTTCAGAATCTCCTAAAAAAAGATAAAAATTTTAAAATTTAAAACCTAACAATAGTTAATTTTTATTTTTATTATTTGTATTTAATTTATCTTGACAACGGTGGCAGATTTGCCACCGAAACGTCGATTTTAAAGTATCTTTTACTTATTTTAATTTTTTTTCGTTTTTTAGTAGTTTTAATTTCATTTTTGGCGAGTACCCAACTAATTACCACCCCCGCACCTTTGTGTTATGGTTTCTTACTTCTATCTTAATTCCTCAACGGAAAAAAATTAGGAATATTTGAGAGAAACCTGAGCAAAAGTACCGACCATACAGAGATTTAAGTAAACACCTTACCCATAACTTATGAAAAAAATCTAAAAGTAAAAAATAAAATTTCAAAATACACTCCTAGCGTATCCTGGGGAAAACGATTACATTAATCAACACGATTTCTGGGTCTGACTTCTACCATAAAGTACTCTATGCTTCCACACATTAAATTTTATTTTCTTTAAGCTAGAGGAGGTTAAAATTTTAAGACAAAAGTCGGTTTCTTATCATAACTTCAAACTGTTTCAGACATTTTCATGAAATTTGATATGCTTCTAGTAAGCACTAATAGACATTTTTCAATGTAAAATATTTTTAATTATTTTTCCCATTGGCGTCCGCATCGGGATGTAAACTGAATATTTTTCAAAAAATATACAGGTGTTTTTTAATTGAATTGTTAATATTGAAGGAGTTTATTTTAAGAATAAAGCTTCATATGAGGGTCTGTCCTAAACGTCTTAACTTTTGAGATACAGAGTGTTAATAATTTCAAAAAAAAAAAATATTTTTTTAAATATTCTAACTATTCTTTACCCAATTTTGTTTAAATTTGGCAATATTATTAATGTCATTTAGGGCATGATTTATCACTAACTGAATTACATTTAGTAGGTTCAGTGAAGTCTCGAGAGACAACTGAAGAAATATTTCCAACAAAAAAACGGTACGCCACTGACTGTGTAAATGTGTGTAAAATTTTGTGCTTTCTTTAGATTAAGCAAATAAAAATACTGCTTTTATGTCTCTTAATTTTGTTTCGTATCTTGTCTAGTTTAAGAGAAAAAAATAAAATTCACTTAATTGCATATTTATAGACCATAAAAAAGCATTGTGGATCCTTTTCTTTTAAAAATTTGGTTTTATAATTTTTAATTAGCAATTATGTAACAAAAATAATAAATACTTATTTAAATAAGTTTTATATCCAGTATACCAGTTTTTACTAAAATAAGTGTTTTCGAAATTTTTTGGTATTTTGAAAATTTTGAACACCCTGTATCTCAAAAGTTAAGACGTTTAGGACATACCTTCATATAAAGTTTTTTCTTGAAATAAACCAAAAAATCACCTTCTTCAATATTGATATTCAATTAGAAAACACCCTGTATAGTAGGACTTTGCTTTTTTCAAAAATAAAAATTATTTTAAAATTCTCCATTTATTTTTCAAGAAATTTGACCCCCTGAATTTTTTCTCCAATGCACCATTCTCGCGTAAAAAACAAAAACCGTTTTTAGGCATTTGTGGTATAAAGCAATTATTTTGCACTATACTCAGTTCACTATAAATTGAGAAAATAACCTGAACAAAAAATGTATTTCATTGGTTTAAAGAATCAGTTACCCTAGTTACCACAATAAAAATGTATTTTATTGGTTTAAAACTGCAGTAACCGGAGTTACTTACTAGGTATTCATTACCAATTTATAGTGACCAAAGTATAGTATCCTAGTGCCCCATTTCTAGTTTTTTTACGCGAAAACCGTGCATCGAAGAAAATCGTCAGAAAAGTCAAGTTTGTTGCAAAATAAATAAGGATTTAAAAAAGTTTTATATTTTTGTAAAAAGCAATGGCGTACCATATTTTTTTTAATTGTATTTTTCTTATATTCGTATGAGCTCTCTTGTTATAAATACATATATCTACTTATCAACGTGAATAAGACAAAAGTAACTTTAAGAACTACAAATGGAAATTTAAGTGTTTTTTAAATTCAAGAATCAGAATTTAGGCATGAGAACAAAAATCCAAAAAATAGTGCCGGACGAAGCTTTTTTTCAAGTGAAGCGAATTTTGCGCCCCTTTGGATTTGAATTATATAAGACGGCCATTTTTTTAATTAAAGGCCAAAACAAAAAGGTCCTCATTTTTAAAAAGGCGCCTTTTTTCCACCTATTTTTTACCCTTTTTCACGTTAATCTACGCTTTTTACACCTCGTCATTCACACAAACACCTGCTGAAAAAAAGTGAAGAGCAAAATCGGTACTTTCTACTTTCTTGTCACTCTATATTTGCGCCCCCTATTCCCAGCGCCAAAGCGGTCGCTTCACGGCTTCACGCTTAATCCGGCACTCCCAAAAAAGGTTTTTTTTTTGTTGACTGCTATTATCTAACTAAAATTTTTTGATACCATCTGATCCGGCACCAAGATATAATATGCACCGCAATTCACCTATTTTTTCGTCACGTTTCCGAATAATTGGTGATATTCAGGGCCGTATTAACTGTTCGAAGCGCCCTAGGCTAGAATTCTCGGAGCGCCTATTTTCCAGCAAAAAATTGTAGAAGAGCAAAAAAAGGTCTTTCCTTCGTAGCGCCTATTTTGAGTGCCAAGCGCCTTGCTTCACCACCAGAAATTAAATTTAATGACTAAAAAAAGGGTAATTCCCTCCTTTTCGCGCTTGCTACCAAAGCACTATTGACGGAGAAATTATTCACCAAAAATCCCCCCACACCTAAACTTTTTTAAGAACTGCCCTGTCTGGCGCCTATTTTTTCATGGCGCCCTAGTCAGCCTAATGGATAATACGGCCCTGCTGATATTGCCATGCTTTTTAGCATTTTTAACAAAATTGTACACATTTTATATTTATAAAAAATTTTAATCGAATTTGTTTAAGACATTTTACACTAATAAGAAGTAATCTCTAATAAATGACAATGATTTGAATAGCTAATAAAATTAAAAATATACTTTTAAATAAACAATTTTTTTACCCAATAATTATTTTTTTAGGATTTTTGCTGATGAAGATTTAGATGAGTCGAGACGTCGATCCAGCCAGAAAATTAGGGAAAATCATTTATTTGATTCAAGGGGAGCAAGATTTAGAGCAGGAAGTGACTTTTTGGATGAAAATGGAATAAGTGATGAGGTAAATTATTACTTTTACAGAGTTTTTAAAAATTCACTACTACAAGTATTTTAAGGACGTAATTTTTTAAGCTAAAATAAGATTTCCTGTGACATGAGTCCCCATATTTCTTAACAGCACATCATCCAGGTCGATTAACTGTGTGTAGTTGTCTTAATAACCTAATTATTAAGAGATACGGCTATTTAAATTGAAGCACTTTTCTATTGAAGCTTATGGAAAATATCGAGCATATACGATAATTTTTGTGAGAAGTATATTTTACGTAAAGTCAGTTTTCGTCTATAAAATCTGTAATAATGTTTTTAAAATGTTTTCTTAAACAAAAATAAAGTAGTTTTTAAATTCTTTGCTGTCAAATAACACCGCCACACAAAAAAAGTGATTAGTACTTTTGACCAGACCAACTTTTTAATGTTTTTTTAATGCCCTGAATTCGAATCCGTTTTGCTCTATCAGGCTTAAGTTTTGAGTGTATAACATTCTTATTTTTATGATTTTTAGAAATTTTTAATGTTTCTCACAGTTAAAAACTCGAGCCTGATAGATTAAATTGGACTCTGGATTTGAATTCAGGGCATCAAAATACAGAGTGATTCAAAAATCGATCACGAAACTCAAGGGGGTGATTTTACTTGACAAAATAGGTGTAGAGCTTCATATAAATTTTTTTCAAAACTTTCATTCGTTTTCGAGTTTCAACGTTCAATTTTTATTTTGGTTTTTTGCCATATTGCATTTATTTTTTAACCAATCCAGTTGATATTTGGCACACAAATCGAGCTTTGCAAATTCTAAAATTTTAAGACAAAAGTACTTTTTAAATACCGCCAGAGGGCACTTTAACTAAAAATTAAAATTTATTTACATTATAACTTTTTTATTTTGTTAGATATCGCAAAGCTGGGGGCGTCATTTTAAAGACAATCAAAAACTTAAAAAATAAGGTACTCTTTATTAAAGTCGATAAACCTTACCGTTTAGGCACCAATAGACATCAAAGTTTTCATTAATTTCAATCTAATTACCTACATACATACAGGGTGTCCAGTAACTCAACCGACAAACTTTACGGGGCGATTCTACAACAGAAAATAATAAAAAAAAACTTTATAAAAACTAAACGTAGTTTAGTTTTTGAACTACGGTGTGTTAAATATTTAAAAAAAAAACCTTTTTTTTATATTTTTAACATCAAAATAAAAATTGAACTTTGACGGCTTGTAACTCGAAAACAAATGACATTTTGAAATACATTTATATGAAGCTCTACCCTTATTTTGTCAAGTAGAATCACCCTCTTAAGTTTCGTGATCGATTTTTGAATTACCCTGTATATAACAAACAAGTTGGCATTGTAAAAAGTACTGATTAATTTTTTTGGTGTACCGGTGTAACATTGAAAATTGCACCTAATTAACTTACCCTAACTTAAATTCTTACTTTTGGTTCTTACCCCTTTAATTAGGGCAAATGCTATAATGACTTTTTTACCTTCTTTGAAGATATATTCCTCTCCTTCCTCATTTGTAAAAAGAAAGTATATGTTTTCTTTAAAGGAACACAAAAAATTAATATATTTCCTTCTGGGAGATGAAAATATAGATGTATACCTAAGTATTTTTATCTTACTACATACTTACTATTTTATTTTTCAGACAGCTTCAACTTTATCGAGAATCAGAGCCTCAAAGAAAGTCGCATTTATCGATGACACAGATTTAGAAACCACTTCTAACAATCTCAGAACTCAAAGATTACTAGACAGATCAGAAAAAATTTTGGACAGCATCGGAATCAACGAAAGCTCAGCTAGCAAAAGGGCCTCAGACAACGAATTTTCCTATCAAAAGAGGGCGTTAAAGGTACTTACTAGATTTTTTTAAATTTGTCTGTGGGTTGCCGTTAATTTTTAATTGGCAATTAAAATCAGACAACTTGGCAACGTTGCACTTTATTATATATTTTCAATGATCGAAATATCGAAAATCATAATAACCCCTACTTGGGCACTGCGCAGTCCCCTTGTGGGCATGCGCAGTAAACATTTACTGACTAGCGAAAAACAAACAACAGGGCCGGGTTTAACATTTTGTATATGATTTATTTATAAAGAAAATATACCAAGTAATTTTGTTTCTAGGTATACATATTTAAATATTTTATTTTAAGTCTGTATTCGCCTTTCATAGTAGTCCCTAAAAAGTAAACCGGTTTTATATTGGGGACTATTTTTTGTTGTATAATTTTTTATTTTTCGGTCGTATCGCCGATTTTATTGAAATTTAGCAAACGAGAGTGCTTAGAAGCACTGACCTCAATTTAAATTCCGTTTTTTGCTAAAACACCTTATTTTTTATTTATGAGGACCCACTTTGACTCAACCTCAAACCTGCACGGAATTTTTTTCCTCATTATTATCTTCCCTCTTAACAGTACCTTGACACAACAAAACTGAATGGTTGGTATTTTATCATAAAGCAATTAGTTTTGGTGTAACTTGTTTGAGGAATAAATCTCAATTCATATATACCTGATAACGGTCGACCGTAGATGGGAGATTGGATTTGGGCGACCGACGGCGTCAATTTTACCTGGATTTTACGATCGGGAAATCCCAAACTATAAATTAAATTAGGATGAGTGTGGTCCTGTCACTGTATAGGTAAACGTTTTCAGTGTTGCAACCACTATATTTATTAAAATACTGCAAATTTTGTCAATGTTGCGAACACTATATTGGGTTTTAAATGAAAAATGCTAACTTTTATAAGAACTGCGTATGTGCAAAGGTGGACAGCAATTCTCCCAGTGTGGGGGTAAAAATTTCGTGCGCAGGTCAACTGAAAATATATGGGGATCATTTTCTATTAGCAATCCTTTTAATTTTTAGATCATTGTATGTTTCGTTAAAAAATCTGGATTGAAGGAAAATGTACCTATAAAGATATTTTTTTATGTCTGCAATTCTGGTTACTTTTGGTTAGTCCAAATCACCAAAAACTTACGTTTCGTAGCTTTATATAAAAGTACTCGGAACGCTGACTGTTAACCATTCTTTGTTTTATTAAGGTTGTTGGACAATGATGTCATTTTTTTCTGGAGTGCAATACTTTTTTTTTAAATGCTTGGTTCTAGTAGACACACAAACTAAAAATGAGTAATTTTATTTAAAATATTTTTGTGCCATTTTTTATTTAGATATCCATTTTTATCAGCAATTCGGTATTCGAATACGAATACGAATACCGAATACTGAATATATTGGAATACCGAGAAAAAAATTGATTACTCACTATTCATGAATACTAGGATTAGGTATTTATAAGTACTGAAGTTGGAAAAATGTTGAAGAGCAAAAAAAAGGTTGTTTCTTTTCAAAAAAAAAAAAAAAAAATTGGTCGAAACAACACTTTCACTCTGTTTTTACGTTTTTTTCCATGGAAAATGCATAGGCGTACCTTTTCTTCTTAAATAATATTCGCAGTATAATCGCTCACGGACAATACTGATAAAAGTTATCTTTCTTTGTCAAAATATGTCATATAAAGCATAGAAGACGTCTGTGTCTCCCAAATTTTCCAAAAATATCTGCATTGATGAAAAAGTAATTGTAAAACAACCGCTCTTTTTCCTAAATTTTAACACCCTGTAGTTCCGTAGGAGGTTCAGAATATCATATAATTTTTGTTCTTATTTTTTGTCAGAGAATCCTTCTTTAATGTTTGTCGGAAACTTTAGCAGACAAACTGTATAAATAACATTTATATTGTATAAACACAAATAAATATCTTTTCCTCTAAAACGTTTTTGATTTAAAATAAGATAAAAAAACAAAAGTTTTAAATTATAAATTATCAAAATTGGAGCTATTTTTAAGAAATTTCAGCGATTGCCTATGTTTGACAGTTTTATTGACTCGACTTCTTGTACAATTTAAAAACCATGTAAGTCCAAAATATCGATTTAAGGGAAATTAGGTTTATTGTTTTTTCCTTTAAATGTTTAATACTTTTCCTATTCTATTAAAATATTAATTTTACTTTTCGAAAAGGGGTTTTTAAAAAAATAATCAAACAATATTTAAAATTAGGATTCAAATACCCGTATTTAAATATCAATATAGGAATACCGGTATTCGAATAGGTATCAATATTTAAATACCGGTATTCGAATATCAGTATTCAACTACCGGTATTTGAATACCAGGACTTTAATACCAGAATATTCAAATACGATATTCAGAATCCAGAATACCGAATCCTGACCAAAAAAGTATTCAGTCGAATACCGGATACCAAACATATATATCTATTGAATAGTATTCGAATACTATGGATAGTATTCTATTCTATTTTTATTTCTTGGTTTTGGTCCCTTCAGGTCCAATCCACCACTCTCCCCTTCTCGGACTATGCTTTCCAGGGCTTCGTCGGCGGAAAATCTGGATAATCGAGCTCGTAGCTCCCATAAATTCCAAAAAGAAAACAAAAATAATTCCACAATCGATGCAATGTATAAATTGTCGACTGTCAAACCAAGACCTGTTACTGGTGTTACGTATAACCTTCACTTTCACCACTGACAGTTCCCATTTCACGCCCATCTATTTCCCGCCATTTGAGAAATGCCTCGTGTTCACCACCAAACAGGATAGCATCAGCTTATAGGGATCTTCGCTCACAGCGCTTAGCTCTAGAAGAAAGATGCCAGCAATTTAGCGTGAATCTTTCCTTGATCCCCGAAGGTAAAAACGTCCGTACGGCACCTCTAACCGCCACTCCGGAAAGAACTTTGTAGTCCTCTATGCACGTCCGCACTGTCCGGAGGTCAAACAAAGAGTCCCACTACGGATAGTAGTAGTCGAGAGTAGAGTCAGAACTCTGGTTGCATATTGTATTTTTGAATCTAAATCGCCAATTCTTATATACAGACTGCTGTCCACAGATAGGGTTAACAAGAGGACAAATGGACACAAATTTAATTTTTCGAAAAAAGTCATTTACTACACAAAATTTTGCTAGTAGGGAAAATAGGATAAGAAGATAAAAATGTTAATTTTGTATACAGGGATCGCAAAAACTTTAAAAAAGTAATTTTCTCTAAGAGTAAATTACCTTTATTTTTCATTTTCAAGCAAAATGTCATTGAGATAATCTCTTTAAAACAACTTTTAAACAACTTTATTATTGTTACAGGGTATCAAAAGTTTCATGAAACTGATTTTAGAGTTACCAAAAATTCATTATTTTAAATTTTTATACCAAAATGGCCTTAAAGCTCTCATAACTTGCTTTTCAAAGACCTGCTTACTCCAGATTCCTACACAACACAATTTTTCAGCTGTAAACGACGGTAATCAAGGCTTTTTGCCAAATTATGGAGTTCAATAAAATGTTGTGATATTGAATTTATTGATAACAAACATTAATAAATTTTCCAAATGACATTTTGCTTAAAAATGGAAAAAATAAGGAAAGTTTACTCATGAAGAATTTCAAGTTTTTGCAACCCTGTATACAAAATCAACATTTTCTCTTCGTGAATCCTATTTTTTTACAAGCAAAAATTTTTATGAAGAATTACTTTTTATCAAAAAATTTATTTTTAGTTCATTTATCCTCTTTTTAATCCTATCTGTGGACAGTCTGTATAACAGATCGTTTCTTCTCCAAAATGTACATTCCCTGAACTGATGTTAATATCATAATATATTGTTTTTATTTTTTAAAGGTCAGCTATGATGCAGACAGTGACAATCTTACAAAATGGTCACCTTTGTCAGAAAACGGCGAGTCAGCTAATGCCACTTCAGCCGTTCTACGTGCCCGCCAATCACGTGCCAGAATAGACGACATTGATGATGAAATGGCGGCCATTCAAGAAAAACAGGCCATTAGGTAATTTTAAAAAAAAATTAAGATACAATCTAATCAATTCTTTATGAACAACGTTGTATAAAAAAAGAATAGTTATAGTTATGGAAAAGATGCCATTTCTTCTCCCAAATGAAAAACCCTGTTGTACTGTAGACTTAAAATCAAAGAAGTTTGGTACAGCGCGCCATGCATTGCTTATGTATTGCTGATGACGCGCTGTACCAAACTTCTTTGATTTCACTGCTTACGTCTAGCTTAAACCTAAGGTTAAAGCTGAAACATATTCATTAATTTTAGGCTAAGAACCAATTCTAAAATGGTATTTACCAATTGGTTATGTTGACGTTTAAACAATGTATTATACGTCAAAATTGTCACCAATCATTATCGCAGTTATAATTGGTTGAACGCCTAAAATTGCTGATTGGTAATATCTATTCAATAGTAAAAAAGCCACAAGCGTCATAAAAATAAGGACGGCCCCATATAACATTTTTTGCCGGCAAGGCATTGGCAAAAAGACATCAAAATGGGCAATTGGCCGTTATTAGGCCACGTGTTGCAGAAAATGTGATGGCATTCATCATTAATAAGTTATGATGAAAAAATGCGTTTAGGATGATGGCACCCATCATCCAAAGCGAGAAAAAGGTTTTTGTACAGGGTGTCTCATATAAAATTAAATACTATAATTTTGGAAAAACCATAAGAGATACAATAAAAATACTAAAAAAATACATTTCACTGAACAACTTCTGCATTTAACTTTTTCTTGTATCTGTTATGATTTTTTTCAAAATTATAGTATTTAATTTTATATGGGACACCCTGTACATAAACACACATTATGCATGTGCATTATTTATGCACATTTTAGTTCCCTGGACGGTAAAAAATGCATTTTATTGTCATTAGGAAAAAAATAATGTAATGCCATCATCTAAAAGGCATATTTTTGCCAAAACCTTTTTAATGATGGATGCCATCATCCTAAATGCATTTTTTTCAGCATAATTTATTAATGATGGATGCCATCATCCTAAACGCATTTTTTCATCATAACTTATTAATGATGGATGCCATCACATTTTCTGCAACACGTGGCCTAATAACGGCCAATTGCCCATTTTGATGTCTTTTTGATACCTTTTGCCAATGCCTTGCCGGCAAAAAATGTTATATGGGGCAATCAACTATTGCTGTCTAAACGCGTCGCTTTAAATAGTGTGCGAACAACAAAAAGGAGAATAATTGAAAGTGAGACAGAACTGATGACGCCGCGGCTTTTTACTACTGAGTTAGGCCCGCCGCAAATTGAACCCAGCTCACGCACAACACAAGCGCAGCCCACGCGTTAAATGAAGTGGGCGCATATTGGACCCAGCCCAGAGCCAGCTCTTAAGCCGCGTCCACATTAGTAAATAAATGTTTTGTATGTTGAATCTAGAATTCGGCGCAAATATTTGCGGCGCAAATTTCACGTTCTACCCACGTTCAATTTTACGTTGTGTGTCGTGCGTTCGTGCTCAAAACGATATGCGTTGCATACTATGTATTTTATTATTCTGGATTTGTTTATAATTTTTCGCCAAGTATTTTATATTTGAAAGATAAATTTAAATAAAGAGGATGTTCTTCTTCTGATACAAGAATATCAAAAACAAAGACTTTTATGGGATCCAAGCGATAAGTGGCATTTTCATAAAAACAAAAAGAATAATGCTTGGGAAGAAATCGCAAAATGTGTTATACGTATTATTTCGAATGAAAATTCAGTTTTTATTAAAGTTTTCGCCTTACAGTTGTTGTTTTTGAAATATAATAAATTTTTAAAAAATAAAAATTAGGTTTTATTACCACATTACCTTTACATAATCTTTTAGAACGTTAATTAAAGCACTGCATACTTCTGGAACTATCAATAATATGCTTTGTTTGGATATTTTAAAAAGATATTGAAGGCTTGTATATGAATCTCCAGTAGCCATAAAACGTAATGTGACAGCTAACCTTTCCTTCACGGATATGGCTTCTCTAAGCTTGGTGTCCTTTTTGATAATTTTTGGTCCAATCTTATTTATTAAAATCTCACAAGTCATTTGTAGACATACGCAAAAAAATTTTGAAATGCCCAGTACTTTCATCCAAGGATAGCTGGTATAATAACTTTACGCCATCAAATTGTTTTTTATTTTGATACAAATGTTTATTGTTTTTTTTTTTTTGATGAGATTTTGCACGACGATAAAAGTAGCGCATTTTCTTTTCATCATTAACATTGCATCAGACATAGTCACAGAATGGTTGGTTTAGAACAAATTAGAAAGATGGATATCAGTTAACTTCTATAATTTTTAAACAGCAAGTCATAATAACAACATTTGTCAAAATCATTGCGTTAACGTAAATACGTCCACACTAAAACAATATTGCGGCGCAAATCTCTTTGATGTTGAAAAAAACCGACAACCGACGGATCGCGTGCGTTGAATGTCGCGAAAATTTTTGCGTGTGTTTCTATGCGGCGAACTCGTCCACACTTGCAAAATTTGAAACGCACATACAAATTTGTGCTGCATGGCGCACACAACGTAAATTTTTACTAGTGTGGACGCGGCTTTAAAAGCATGTTTTATAAAGTTATGAACGCGTGGGCTGCGCGTGTGCTGTGCGTGGGCTGGGTTCAATTTGCGGCGGGCCTTAGTCTACAAGCGGGTGATAAGTAAATTTACTGCATAAGTATGTGCCAAATTTCACTGAAGCATTTAAGACTTCACAAAATGTTTTTTTTGCCTTTTAGAGAGCGAAGAGTTGCCAGACTGAAGCAATTAGTTGCAGAATGTGACGCGGAAACTGTTGATGACAGTGGCGTATCCACTTTGGAGGGAAAGAGAAGCCTTAAATTTTAAAATAATGAAAAATGTTGAAAATTAAAAAAAACATGTAGTTAAAAGTTATTTTACACGTTTATGAACGAGGTTTTATTTCTAATTACATATATGTATAAAAAATAGTTAATCAATTTTACAATGTGTCGATTAATTTTAATTCACTTATTTAATATGTATTTTGCCTATTATATAAAAAAATTGGGCTAAGATAAATTTTCAAAAAAGAAACATTTTGTTAAAATTATATTTAAAATATTTTGTTTTTAATGAATTTATTGTAAGCATGTTACGTAAGAAAGTTAGTGTTTATGACTCGTGTGTCCATACATAATATCCTATTTTGATTTATTATCATTTAATAATTCTTATTGATACCTTTTAAAATAATAACACATTTTTTTATTACTCCATTAATAATAATACAAACATTTACCTATAATTTTTAAATTTGTCTTTAAACCCCTTTTTTAATTTTTATCATTTTTTATTTATTGCAATTTTTACATTATTTGATTTCTACTTTTTGCATATGTGCATATGTAGATAAATATTTATTATGTTTGCCAAGCGAAAATTTCCTTTTTTTTTTAATAAAATACTTAAAAAATGTTTATCTAAAGGCCCCTTGAGACGATCACAATTTTGATATCGTCGGGTATAGTGCAAATCTGCGTAACTATTTGTGGATAATTCCGCGTATCTGACTAATTTCGTGGGCATTCTCCGTAAGATCCTGATTGATAGACAGAACAGTCAAAATATGGCAAAAATACAATCAAAAACATCCATTATTTATCTAATTAATTAGTAAAAATCAGCCAATTTGCCCTTTAAATAACGATATTAGGAGGTTTTAACCTTCCCGTGTAAAATTCGATCAAACGCAGATATGCGGTCCTTGCCCATGGTAGACTCGCGGTTTTGCACTTTCCCCGACAATATTATTTTGCTCATGAATTTAAGAACCAAAATTTGTGTTCGCAAATGGTAAAAATACTATTTCTGGACCAGGGGCGGTCATATCGACTTTCTGAGGGGGGGCATGGGCCGAGGAGAAGTGTGTGAGGTGGCAAAAACCAAAATTTTTTAAGTAGGGTCAAATTTTTTGAAGAGCAAAAAGAAAAAGGTCCTCTAACCTCTTTTTATTGTTCACCTTTCATTCTTTTTATAAAATTACACAAAACCTCCTTCCCACGAATTTGAACAGGTCCTCACTCTTCAATTTCATCATCAGCCTCACCCCTCGGACCAACCTTGGGAGGGGGAACCCTCAATAAATGCCCATATTTGCCATTAAACATGTATGAAAGACAATAAAATAGAAAGGATGTCGCATCCAAGGGGGGGCATGCCTCCCCCTCTGACCGCCCCTGTTCTGGACGCAGAAATGTTATCCATATTTGATCGTGTCAAACAGGCCTGAGTGTTTAAGACCGCCTGCATTTCGTTTTTGCAATTAAGGCTTTTTATGCGTTTTCATAAATTGATATATTTATATTTATTACTTATATTATTCATTCTCTCCCATGTGTTTATTTTTAAATTGTTTTGTAAATACCTCTATGGATTGTATTATATTATTTCAAATAAAAACTACTAAAAATTTAAATTTATTTTTTTATTAATATTTAAGGATGGTGTAGAAATAACAACAAACTCATATATAAGAATCTATTGAGTAGTCCGTTACTTTGTGACAATACATTTTTACGTAGAATGTAATAAAGGACAAACAGGCCGAAGCTTCGAAAAAAGATTTAAAGAACACTACGCATCATTTAGATTAGGCAAAAGAAATTCAAATTTTTCAAACCATTTTCTAGACTCTGGTCATTCTTTCCCTAATATAGATAGTATAAAAATTTTACACTTAGAACAAAAAAGTAAAAAGTTAGATATATTAGAGAACATAGAAATTTATAAACACAATAAAAATAGTAATGTAAATCTTCTTAATCTGCAAACAGACATAAAAAATTCCCAATTATTTAATATTTTCGACTAACTGTAAAATTTTATTATAGCAGTATACTTGTAACAATAGAGATAGGACCTAACAATTGTAAAGGATAAACCAGATGTTAAATTTACGGTATAAGGTATAAATTTATGCACTTTTTTGTAATTCATTCACTTTTAAAAAGTCGTTTGAAAATGACATAGTATGTCGAAACTGCAGTAACGCAAAAAAGCAATATAAAATATGTGACAAAATAACAAAGTAAAATTTGTGTTTTTATTACATTCTACGTAAACTCATATATCTCATTGGGTATTTTAAACAGAAGCGTACTTGAAAAAATTACAACCGACTTTTGCAAAAGTTGTGTAAAAACTATTTGCAAATTTACATAACTTAGAGGTAATATTACAAAGAACGGGTGATTTTTCTTTTCCAAATTTTAATAATATAAAATTTTTAGTGTAATATCGCATAAGAGTTATGTTAATTTACGAAAGGTTTTTAGACAACTTTTTGGTAAAATTCAATTGTAATTTTGTGACGTCCAATTGTGACTTAAAATAACCAATGTTCAATGTTACAACAAAATATTTTTTTAGTGTAAGGGATTGTGTTTCCAACATACATTTTCTGTAAATTCTTACACAACTGGATGGATTTTAAATTTTAGTCCGTACACTGAAAAAAATAATTTGTGAATTTACAATGTAGGACGTTGGTTGTTTTTAGCACAGTTAGACATGACAAAATTATAGAAGGAACAATTTAAAAATGTAAATTCGGTGCTCTTTGATAAGACAAAAAAATCACAAAAAGTTTAAAGCAAATAAATCGGCATCCTTGTCTTCGCGGCCGCCTTTGCTATATTTCTTTTATGATATGCCGGTTGATGCAGCTGGTCATCGCACTATGGGATAGAAGTTAATTTTTTTGGTCAAAATTCTGAAACTTACTAATCTAACTTAAAATGAGGTGCTTTTTACTGGAAAAATATTATAAATTATTACAAATGCTTTTTGAAACCTAAAACTTATTATATGTTATTATAAATTTACACCCCCTTAACATTATTATTTTTTATTGTACAAAATAAACTAAAATATCAGCTTGTTTGGTTAATTCGGTAATATTCTAATGAGTAATCCGATGATTATTATCTCATATGATATACAGGGTACGACAATAGGTATGATTTTTTAAATGGAATACTCTGAATATTATATTACCACCAAAAAAATCTTTTAAAATGCTTTAAATAAATACTATATTTGATGTGTCTATCCCAATTAGTTTCGGAAATATGACCATCCAAATCCGAAAAATAATTTTAAATTATTCTTAGAAGCGTAATAGAGATACATCTTCCCAACTTTTTTATTTTTTAACGTATAAAATAAATAAAAACACTGTTTTGTTGGGTAGATTCTGTAGAATCCATATCTTTCATCAGAATGCTTTTATCTTTAAGGATATACAGTGTATAACAAAACATATTCAATTTTAAAATGGAAAACCTTTAAAATAAATTATAAAAAATCTTGTATCTGTCCTTACACTCAGAAGTAGCAAAAAATAGTAAGATACAAAAACTGATAAAGAAAAAGGTAAAAAAATATTTGACAAAAGTAGCGAGACTTCGCGAGGCTGCATCGGAAATACAACAATAGCTCTTATTATTTAAACTCTTTAATTTTTTGGTAAACAAGGCTAATAATAAACTAAGTAGATTAAATGTTGTATATTTATGTTTACTTAAAATACATTTTCAAGTTTCCTATTACCCCAATAGAAGTCGTCATATCCTTTTATAATTTTGCGTACATGTAGTTTGGAGTATCTACTTTGAAATACACAGCATAAGCCATTAAAATTTCAAAGTTGCTGTTTGGCCAAAATAATGGATTTCTATCCCATAGTGTATCGGCGCGTCTCTGTAAAGGATAGCGGCGCCTTTGTATAAAATAGTCCGATTGCAGGCGGCCTTTTTTATGTTTTTTTGTATTATTTTTAAAGGGTACCGAATTTGCGCTTTTAAAATGTTCTTACTATACTACTGCGACTTTTACAAAGTTGAGTAAAAAATATTTAGTAAATTTGCATAACTTATATCTTAACATGTAATACTAATACCAATTTAATAACATTTTTACATATTTTGTGTAATTTTACGTTCAGGTGGTGCGTGGCAGAGCGCAACATAGGAAATCCCATGTACATTTAGGGAGTTAATTATTGGCTTCACTTTACATTTTACAGAAAAAATGTACGATAACTTTTGAAAAGGGCCAATTTGACATACCCTTGTGCCAAGTATGAAAACATTTTTAATATGCAAATCGGTGCCTGTGTCATTTTTAAAATATTCGAAACATTTAAAAAATAATCAAAACATTAAATGTTATTTTTTCGACACCCTGTATCCTGCTATCTTAACATCTTAACATAAAGAATCTGTGGTTAGCAGACACCCTGTATATAAAAAAGCGGGTATTTGTTAAGAGAAATACTCGTACTTATTTTACCTGTGGTTAGTAGACACCCTGTATATAAAAATCGGGTATTTGTTAAGAGAAATTTTCGTACCTATTTTACCATGAACCAAAGGTAGATTAGATTAGAATAGGGCCGGGATAACCCATGCACTGAAGCCGCTCGGCTTATTGTGCGCCCTGTCTTTACGTCTGGGTGATGTCAGCCAGATGGGACCTACAGCTTAATACCACGGTCCTATTAGCGACAACTTAAGACCTCGTCCCCACCCAGGGGGCACTACTTGAACCTATCAACTGAGTGGGGTCCGCATGTCTACGGTTGCGCAGGACACGGCAAAGTGTGTTCCGGCGCCTTAGTCCTTGCTGGCTATTAGCGTCGATACATTTTGAACTTTGTCCGTCTGGTGTTGAGCTAACCACTAAATTCCCGACCAATTTATGAATAAGTATATGGCCTCAGCAGGATTCGAACCCACCTCACGTCCGTTGTGCGCTCAACGACTTAACGCCTTACAAGCTAAGCCATCACCGGACTAACCAAAGAAAAGACCTCCGCGGGCAGCAGGTTCCACAACCTAGAAACTCTAGGGATAAAAGAACGAACAAAGTGGGAAGTTCGGGGCCTGTCCAGTTGGACCGTATAGGGATGCATACGCGCGGAACCACGAGTTTCTCTGTTGGGAACCGTGGTGGAGGAACTATACTGGACAATTCTGCAGAGCAGAAGCCATGGAAGTACCTATAAAAGCAATAAATTCCCCACAGCGCGACGATGTGCAAGAGAGGGAAGCCTTTCTGTAAGTGAAGGATCATTAATAAGACGAATAGCTCTTCTTTGAATAGAATCAAGAATGCTTAGGGTTGTGGGGGACGCCATGTATAATATCTTTATATTGTCAAGCATCTAGAAACAAATTTTCTTGCAAGTTAAATTAGGTCGTGTCAGTTTTTTTTTTAAAGATAGATGTTTATAAAAATATTTCACTAATGAACTTACTTAAAAGAAAAGCGAAAAAGGTTTTATTAATTTTAATACTTATATATACCGTAATTTCCGATTTCATTTTCTACATAAAATCGACGCGTATTATGTTCATTAGCAACTTGAACTAATAAATAATGATGTGAAATCTAATTAAATGATATTCTGTCACCAATAAGTTAAGTAGGCGGATTTTCACAGACCTAAATATTTGTTGTTACCAATTTTTTTAACATCCTGACATAGATTATTGCAAATATAATATTCTCGTGCATACAGTAATTTGTTTATGATGCATGTTGGTATTATTTTCTTTATATTCTTAAGCCATGTACAGACTTGGATACAATCGGGACAACATTGTCGGCCGACTGTATCATGTTAAAAAAATTCAGCAACTAAGTTGGCCAACATTTACAGATACAAGTGTTTCGCGTCCACACTAGTTTTGGTCAAATGGGAATCGCTGAAAGCGTGATGGCAGAGAGAACTTTTAGGGAAAGGAGTTTATTCGGTAATTGAATAGTTTTTGGTCTCTATGTTTTTTTTTTATAAAGATCTTTCATAAACATGGAAGATTCTTAAGTATTTTGATGGAAATTAAGTTTTTTTAGTACTCGACAAAATAAATCGTTAACAAAATCAACAAAATTAAACCTTTATAAACCTACACGGTATTAGCTAAGTGAAAAGGTTCACAGGCATTGCGTGAAAAAAGACGGTCTAACGCCTGTAGAATACCAACAGGTAGAGATTAAATAAATAATTCTGGCATCTAAACAAGGTGACATCCCGCAAAGTACAAGCCCATGCCATAAAACCCGCATTGCTTTTACACTATTTAAGTCAAGTTTAAAACGGTTTTAAGTCTGGAACGGCTGGACCGATTTTTTAAAACAAAGTATCGTTGAGTAAAGAATCAAAGAATCTCTAAAACGAGTGGTATATGACCCCCTTTCAATTTGAAAAAAAAAGTTACTAGTTCCCTCTTGGTACTAGGTTACATGACATATATTAGTTTTATGCTTAAAAGAAGTTTAAATGACAGCCCAAATTTACTTGACCTCGATATCTTGTCCCATTCAAAGCATTATACCCTATTTAATTATTAATTACAGACCTGATTAAGTGTAAAAGACTAATACAGTTTTTGTTCTAAAATCCCTATCTTTCAACGCTCTGTGCATCGGTCCTGCTTTGTTGTTGCTTTACTTGTCAATTTACCTTTTAACGTGTATATGACATACGTCTGAATAGGAATTGCTTTAAAATCGGTGTATCTCTGGTCCCATGAACCTGCCGATGTTTTCCATATTAAATGGAAAACAAGCGACTCGCCGATTCCTTTGATTAAAATGCCGACCGATGTTGCTGCGGCATTTGCAGAAAGTCGACTGATCAATGTGCAACAGTTAAGATACAGTCGGCCAACAAATGTTATCGCCGATTGTATCCAAGTCTGTACGTGGCTAAAACAGGCGACTTGCCGATTCCTTTGATCATAACGCCGACCGATATTGCCTCGGCGTTTGCAGCAAGTTGGCCGACCGATGTGCAACATTTAAGATACAGTCGGCCAACAAATTTTTCGCCAATTGTATCCAAGTCTGTACGTGGCTAAAACAGGCGACTTGCCGATTCCTTTGATCAAAATGCCGACCGATATTGCTGCGGCATTTGCAGAAAGTCGGCCGACCAATGTGCAACAATTAAGATACAGTCGGCCAACAAATGTTTACGCCGATTGTATCCAAGTCTGTACGTGGCTAAAACAGGCGACTTGCCGATTCCTTTGATCATAACGCCGACCAATGTTGCCGCGGCGTTTGCAGCAAGTTGGCCGACCGATGTGCAACATTTAAGATACAGTCGGCCAACAGATGTTTTCGCCGATTGTAACCAAATCTGTACGTGGCTTTATTCTTTTGCGTTTTTTTGCTTTTGCTGTGAATGATTACTCTTTCATCTTTCTAATGCATGCAGACGTCAATAAAAATACCATTAACAGTATAAAATAGGTATTTTACTAACTACGGTACAAACTAATACTTTTCCGCACGCAAAAGCAGTTAGACGAAAACGACGCAGAGCGTAGTTCGAAAAAGTTTTAAGTGCGGAAAAGACACTTTGCGCAAGTGTTAGGAGCAATATTGTTTCTATGAGTGTTTTATGTTAAATAAAAAAATATTATTTATTTTTATTCTAATATTCCTCAAAGTCAAGTGGTATTGGCAGTTTTGACGTTTATCTGTTTTCGCTCTAACAACCAATTACATTTTCCAATGTGAGAGTGCATGCGCAAAGTTTAACGGGGAAACTACTTTGCGCACGCAAGCGAACGCAATTCAACTGTAGACATACAGTGCATTTCTTTAATGTCCCCCCTCCTTTATTTTTTAAAGGGATTAATTTTAAAAATTATACGGTTGGAATATGAAATTAATGTCTAAATACTAAATACTATATTTTAGAGTGGAATTGACAGATGAAAATTTCAAGATGGCGGCTGACGCTATCTAGGGAAAAAATAAAATAGAAAGGGGGTCGTGTAACATCATAAAATATAAAATCAATATCTTTACCTAATACAAAACGGTGGCTTTTTAAAAATTACCTAAATACCTGATTTGGATGGCAATATTTTCAGAAACTAATAAAGTTAGATGTACTAAATGTGGTATTTTGTTAAAGTTCTTTTAAAGGTTTTATTGGTGATTTAATATACAGGGTGCATTATTAAAAAAAAAATCTATCTTGTATATTATTACCAGTATCACCATTAAAAAGATCTTTAAAAGTGCTTTAAGAAAAAACCACCTTAGTTACATCTAACTTGATTAGTTTCGAAAATATGGCCATCCAATTCAGGTATTAAGGTAGCTTTTAAAGTGCCGTCATTTTGTTTTGGGTAAAGGTATTTAATTTATATTTTAGGGTAATAAAGTACTAGTCAGAAGCTTTAAAATGATATTTCACAATATCTGCCTTTCTTTTAATTTTTTTTTCAAGATGGCGCCCAGCCACCATCTTAAAATTTTGATCTGTCAGTTTCACTCTAAAATATAGTAGTTATGCATCAATTTCATATCCCAAAGTTATACTGTTTTAAACTGATCCGTTTAAAAATTAAAGGGGAGACATTAAAGAAATGCACTATATAAACACTGTAATACTTAATCTATTTCAGGTTATATTACATATTTAAATGTATTGTTGTTAATTTTTTCAAAGATATCCCGTTGCTCATCAATTCATTCGAATCGTCAGTTATACATAACGAGTACCGTGAGTTCTATAAGTATTGTTCAATGGGTATAATTACACATATAATTGTTCATTATTAATTGGATTAATGATTCCAATTGATTTTTTACGCTATTTCGAGATATTGCACGCAATATGGAAACTACGGTAAAACGTGCTCTTTAACAGTAGTTTTCAACGCATCTATGCGATCTTTATGCTGCATCGATTTCCTTTTTTTTCATTATTATCTATCGTATGATATAACTGATCTTTAGCTTGATAATTAAATACAGAATTTTAAAGTGTTTTTATTCTTAATTTGATATTCTTATTATTTGAATGCATTATGTAACTTTTTGGACTCATACATTGAAATCCATTAAAAAATCAGGGTGTTCACCCCCCCGCCGAACCCCTATAATTACGCCCATGCATATAACCATTTTTTTATCTATGGAGAAACCACAAAGGCTAAAAACCTAACTGCTTTCAGCCTTCGTGGATTGTCCAATGATAAAAATAAACTAACGTACCGTGGGTGTCTTAAGCGAGGTAAGAGGGAGTTTGTTGACACGGGACTTAAATACTTGAAGATTTGGGGGGAAAGAAAGACTTCCGCGGGCAGCAGGTTTCACTTTCTAGAAACTCTAGGGATAAAAGAACGAACAAAGTGGGAAGTTCAAGGCCTGTCCAGTTGGACCGTATAGGGATGCTAAGCGCGGCACCACGAGTTTCCCTGGTGGGCATTTTCCAAAAGGTAGAATCCCAATTATCGATTTATTAAATTTTCTCTTAGCAGAGAGGGATTTTAATGGGGGTAGAACCTGTTGACCAAAATTCAAGTCAAGGTACACCAATATGACGGCCACAGAAAATCAAAAGATTTGGTTCTTTGCATTTTTGTGATAAAAATAGTTTTTAGAATAGAATAGAATAGAATATATATTACCATTAAAAATACAGGATTCTACATTGGTTCTGTCAATACAATACAGAAATTTAAAATTAATAATTAATTTAAGAAAAATATTTGCTTAGTAGGCTGTGAAAACAAAAAATTACCTATTGTATTTCTACCTCTAGTGCCATATTTTGTTAAATAAATGACATATTCCAGGTGTTACAGAATGTTTTTACAGTTGCTTTCTCAAAATGATCAGTTACTTATACTTAGTCTACAAACGTATTTTCAAACAGAAAATGCACAGAGAGGTTAAAAAATTGTACTTACTTAAAGATAATACCCATGTTTTTTAATTTTGCAAAATACAAAGTTAAGAAACATGTTCTGGGAATCGAAAAGTAGAACAAATATTATAGACATTAGGGTGTTCGTTATTTCCCAAAATTGTTGTTTTTTTAGCGGTCTCCCTTGAACTTTTAGTTTATAGCCTAAAAACAAAAATATCCAATATAAAAATGCTCTTAATTCCTGATTTAAACCGTGCCGAAATCATGTTGCTTTTCCCATTTAAATAACATGGGATTTTTGGACTTTTCTTTTATTCTTTTTCTCAAACAAAAATAAGTGGACAAATCTACTGATCGCATATTCTGATGGCAAATTTTATGCTCTACTTTTTACGAATTTTGATTAAATCACTCCTTTAAGAAATAAAGATAGAATGAAATTTTAACATAATTTTCAGATTTGAATGGCCATATTTTTTAAACTATAAGAGAAAGACATATTAAAAGTGGTATTTTAAAGCTTTTTAAAATATCTATTTAATAGTGATGTAATATACAAAGTGTTTTACTTTAAAAATGCCGGTTTACTATTAAATTTCCGAGGATGGCCACAACTCCATCCTAACTCAACGTTTGATGGTAAATAACTCTTAAAGAAGTGACTTAATCAAAAATTCGTAAGATCACTTTTTGTAGAGCGGTAAATTTCCCATCAGAATATGTGATGAGTATATTATTTCATCTATTTGTGTCTGAGAAAAAAAATAAATGAAATAAGTCCAATTATCATATGTTATTTAAATGGAAAAAGAAACATGATTTCGGCAAGGTTTAAATCAGGAATTAAGAGCATTTTTACATTAAGAGGATGCCGTAGCACGTTAAATGAGCTAAAACGCGATTCGCTGCCGTTTTTTAAATATTTGTTTGAGAAAAAAGTTGTATATTGAAAAGTTTCTTAATATGATCCAAAGATTATCGGAAAGTTGGTTATTTTTACGGTTTTGTAATTTTGGGAAATTTAATGTGTTAATTATCACCATTACCAAAAATCAATTAACTTTCCGATAATCTTTGGATCATTTTAAGAAACTTTTCTATGGACAACTTTTTCTCAAAACAAATATTTAAAAACGGAAGCGAATCGCGTTTTAGCTAAT
The DNA here is from genome assembly GCA_014170235.1 of Listronotus bonariensis. Taxonomy (NCBI): domain Eukaryota; kingdom Metazoa; phylum Arthropoda; class Insecta; order Coleoptera; family Curculionidae; genus Listronotus; species Listronotus bonariensis. The sequence continues at coordinate 60,693 of JACEGR010004863.1, forward strand.
TTAACGTGCTACGGCATCCTCTTAAATATATTTTTTAGGCTATAAACTAAAATTTCAGGGGGCGATAGCTAAAAAATCGATTTGGGAAATAACGGACACCTTAATACACATGCGGTTTGACCGCTGATATTATTAAAATAATTGCTAAATTGTTTCTTTTACCATTTATGGTCAAATAGGGGCAACCGTTAGTAACGTCTTTAAAAGTGATACCAAATGGCGTTAATAAGTTAAAAATTTGGAGAGATATCGGGCAACAAGTTTGCTAATCTAGAAACTCTAGGAATAAAAGATCGAACAAAGGTAAATTCGGGCATTTTCCAGTTGGACGGTATAAGGATGCATAATATTCAATAAATTAATCCGCCAAATCAATATAGAATATGTCTAGAATCCATATGAATATTGTTTTGCTTAAACTCTCAAGAACCTGTAAAACGTAATACGGGCAGTGTGATCTTTATTTCAAGTAAGTAAACTAGGTGAGCATTGAAGAGTGGTGCATGAATAATACGGCAATTTGCATAGAAAATCAGAATAAAATTATTAAGATTGATCATTAAAAAATATGTGTTATTAGGTGTTTCATTTAAATATACCTATAAAATATTTTATCATATAATTAACATATTTCTTTAACGGCCTAGTTGTTCGTATAAGTAGGATTGTATAACTTTAACTGATGAAGTACATGCCATAATTTTAATTACTGATATAGATATTTTCCGAACAAGTGCGCAAAGTGATAGTTTCCTGCACGCAAAGCGAAGTTGAGATGACCATTAGTGCGAGACACGTTGCGCACGTGTTAGGAATATTTTTTCTACAAGTTTTTAGAAAAGTAAAAACCTTAATTTATTTTTATTCTAATATTTTCAACGTTAAATTTTTAAACCCTACAGGAACATAAAAACTTTTGTTTTTTTTTGTTTTTTTTAAATAACCATTAAAGAAGAAGTTTAAGGAAGAATATACAAACCCAACTTTGTGTCTTTTTGCACAAAATTCTTTATATAATACTAAATTAGCACACAATATTTTTTAAACATCCTTAAAAAAAAAAAACTTTTTTAGTTAATTTGCACGTTGTTTTCATTAAAGTCCAAATCTTTTACCCCTAAAACGCTGTAACCATGCATACATCTATGTGTACAATGATTTCTGACATGGCGACTTGATTTAAAGCAAACTTTTATATTAATAAAGAAAGGCTTAATATCAATAAGAAAAACATGTTTTAAAAAGGGTTTTTTATAGTTTAATAAAATATTGTGTGCTAATTTAGTGTTATATCAGTAATTTATTGCAAAAAAAAGGGGAAATATAGTAAAAATGAGGATAGTTTGACCTTGATGACGAATATCTCAAGATCGAAACGTTTCCGAAAAAAAGCTTTTACATTCGTTATCAGCACCCCAAAAACCCCCGTATAAAAAATTTCGTCAAAATCCGGAGTTGCCGCAACTTTCTAGACAATTACCTAATTTTGTTTCTTGAATATACATATTTAAATATTTTATTTTAAGTTTGTACTCATCTTTCATAGAAGTCCCTAAAAATTAAGCCGGTTTAGATATTGGGTACTATTTTTCGTCTTGTAAACTATTAGTATTTAGTATACGAGAGTGGTTCGAAGCACTAATCTCAATTTGAATTCCGTTTTTTGCTGGATCCTCTTTGACTTAACCTCAAAACTGCACATTATTTTTGCGTTATTATCTTTCTTCCTAAAACTACTTTGACACAACAAAACTAAATGATTGGTATTTGGTTTATTTTATCATAAATCAATTAGTTTTGGTGTAACTAGTTTGAGGAATAAATCTCAATTTATAAAGTGATATTTTACTTCCGCTGCCGTAGCAGTATTCGTTCAGTTAAACTTATTGTGTTGTGCCATGTGTAAACGCCGTCTCCTCACTTGCCTTTAGTCGTTTGCAAACGTTCGTAATCTTAGAAAATTTTATGCTGAAAATTTTTGGGGTTAGGGCCAAACTGACCTCATATTTGTAATCAAAACCACAAGAAAAACCTTCCAATTTCTGTAAAACAACGCTATACAATTAGTTAAAACCACGAAGACTCACAAAGCACAAATAAAAGAACGAATACTAATGACGGTCGATCGTAGATGAGAGGTTGACTTTGAGCGGCCGACGGCGTCAATTTTACCTGGATTTTACGATCGGGAAATTTCACATTATCAATTATATTATGATGAGTGTGGCCCTGTCGCTGTTTAGGTAAACATTTTCAGTGTTGCAACCACTATATTTATTAAAATACTGCAAATTTTGTCAATGTTGCCAACACTACATTGGATTTCTATTGACAAAACTAACTTTTATAAGAACTGCGCATGTGCAAACGTGGACAGCAACTCTCCCAGTGTGGGGCCAAAAATTCGTGCGCAGGTCTATTGAACATATATGGGGAACATTTTTATAAGCTATCCGTTTTATTTTTCAGATCATTGGGTTAGCCACGATTTACTTTTACCACTGAATTTAATTTGTTTTGAAAATCGAAACCGAGATTCTGCAATCAGATTTGCTCTATCTTTTTAGTTTTTGCTATATTCCTACAACGGCGGCAACGAAAAGCCGCCACCCTGTACAAACAATTGTATTTTTTTAAGCAGATAATAGTAGGGGAGACTAGGAAGGGTTGATACACAAGGAGGCCTAATACGGTTGTATATGTAGCAAATCGGTAAATCTTTTAGTAAATCGTTCATTTAATAAGCCAGCCCGTAGGAAAATTTTCCCATACGTCATTTAAGCCGAATTTGTTCAGTGAATAATAGTGTATTTTAAAGCTAAAAAAGTAAGTATGAACTTAGTTTATGTAAGAAATTTACTATTGAAAATTATTTTTTTGGTAAAAACTAATTATTTTGTCATAAACTACATTTTAAACTAAGTCCTATATTAAATTTTTATAGCTTTAACTTAAAGGGTATGATTGTTATAGAGGCTGTTGTTAAATTAGACATTATGGGAGGGTCGATACACAACATTCAGGGAAGCTTGATACATATAATAAAAATTTAGAACTTGAAATTTTTTTGCTAGAGGTAAGAAATTAATATGGTACTGAAGGGGGGACAGAAGGTGCATTTTTGTAATTTATTATATTTGAAATTAAAAACCTTATGAGCAGGGCCTTATTAACCGTTAAAGGCGCCCTAGGCTAGAATTGTTGAGGCGCCTATTTAATTTTCTTGATTTTGAAAAAGGGCGCCCTACTCGAAATTAAAATTTAAGAGCAAAAAAACGACCAAAAACCCATCTCGCCCTACAACTTTTTTAGATCTCCCCTTTCAGGCGCCTATTTTTTCACGGGGCCCTAGGCTGTAGCCTAGTCAGCCTAGTGCTTAATACGGCACTGCTGATAAGTATTGATCAGCGTAGCTTTCCAGTGACGAAAATTTTGTGCGTCACGCTCCAGGGCTTGAAGCTTTGAACTGCTCTAAAAGTTAGTCACCGGAACGCATCCTTAGACACGGAAAGAGAGATACTTTAAGAGATTTTAAAATTTCGTTGTTTTTAACCTTTCTTGAATTTATAATAATAATCTTTTTTAATATCTAATTCAATTTTAAATAAATAATTTTAAAAAATCCACCCTTAACGATAAAAAACACGTTTGAAGCACAAAAACCAAAAGAGGGGTTGGTGCATGAGGGGCAAAGGGAAAGAAAACGGAGTAGCTCAGGTGCATAACACTTTCCGTCACTGGAACGCCATAAAGTAGAACGAAATGCTCCTGAGCAACTCGGGAGCGCTCTATTTGCGTCACTGGAAAGCCACTCTATTGGTTTTTGTTAAAGATGGATTTTTAAAAATTATTTATTTAAAATGGAATTAGATATTAAAAACAGATTATTATAATAAAGCCAAGAAAGGTTAAAAACAACGAAATTTTAAAATTTCTTAAAGTATCTCTCTTTCCTTGTCTAAGGATGCGTTCCAGTGACTAACTTTTTAGAGCAGTTCAAGAGCTTCAAGCCCTGGAGCGTGACGCACAAAAATTTTCGTCACTGGAAAGCAACCCAGATGTCATGTCTGTTCCAAATGGTGTCATACAGAATGTGGTTATGTTAGAATTCAAAAAACAATGTTTTTTATGTAAAATTTGCAACAAATGAAAATTTTATTATTATCATGATCCAACACCGACTCCACAGAAAGCCTATCAACTACATCCAATATGGCGGCGCTACTTGCCGAGTATTTGTTATTGGGCATGTTTATCGTAATCAAAATATTTTTTATAATATTTATTCGTAAAATATTACATATTATACAGTGTGTCTAATAAAGTTGGAACCATATGGAAAACTTTTTTATTATTCATTTTCGGAAAAAAATCTTTTTACAAAGTTCTGAATGATCTAAAATTTAATATGCAATTATTAAATTTTAATTTTCTTTAGTCTTATACGAGATATGTTAAAAAATAGAATTTTGCTCAAATATACCTTAATTTTTGACAAAATTAGAAAGTGCTATTAAAGAAAATTGTTCAGAATTAATGAGCATGTACAAATATGAAATTACAGCAATTAAGCATAAGCATTCGGATTTGGTGAAAAACGCTAAAATTGTATCCTGCCAGAAAAGTAATCATAATTTATATGGAAGGAATTTTTATACTCAACTGCATATTTGTACGTCTTTTTTTACTTTTTTAAATAAAATTTTTTGATATTAAAAACTAAGGTATTTTACTGTTTGAGCAAAATTTATATTTTTTGACATATCTCATATAGGATTTAAAAAAATAATAAAATTTGATAACTGCATATTGACTGAACTTTTTTCCAAAATGAATAATAAAAAAGTTTTCCATATGGTTACCACTTTATCAGACGCAGTGTATAATCCAGTTAGTATTAATTTTAGTCTTTAAACAAGTGAAAAAAAAATTTTTTATATGTAGACTAGAAAAATTGAAATATTAGCATTACCTATATATCTATCTGTTTTGTTCGAATATTTTCGAATGTAGAATATATTATTAATGTACATTTAACATTACAATTAAATACATATTATGTTTTTACTTACAATGTTCACAAAATTTAATAGATGATTAAATTAAACATACATTTTGAGCTTGATATGTATTTATTTATTCATTTCACTTTATTGTCTATAATAATCCAAAAGGATATGACAACGTCAAAAAATACAAATTAGTACTATAATTAAAAAATGTACAATAATATTGTTTTAACAACCTTAATTTTATACAAAATAAAATAAAATGCTAGACAAACTAATGTACTTTAAAACAGATTACAAATCAAACAACCCCACCAAATTTGTTTTCACCATATTTGAGCAGGTATCATCTGAAAATAAATACTAATATTATAAACTAACTTATAAACATTAAAAATATGTTATGCGAACTATTTATTCTTTTTTGTTGCCAGATTTTATCCGCTTCAGTTGAGGCATAATATTATTTTTGGAAGTTAAAACATAATTTTTTTGTTTGGCAAAATTTTTTAAAAATATATTTGAAAATTTAAATAAAAGTTCTTTAACTATATAATTTGTGTCATGTTTTTGACAATTATGTCCCAAAATAAATTTTAATCTGCACCATTAATATTATTAAAAGACAGAACTGTAACAATATCTCTATGGTTCTGTTCTCTTAAAAAAACTGATGTTTTGGTTAATAATTTTTCTATAGTCATATACATATAAGCTGCACATATCACGTCATGGTTAGGGTAGCATAATCCACCCCTGTCGTTTGCAGAAATAAGAGTAGTTGGATCCAAAATGCCAGTGCAACTTATACATTGTTTTAGAATGAAAAATTTTATTGTACAAATAAAGACATTTTAACAATTTAAGATTAATTCAGTGACCTATTTTTTCTTCTGTGTTACACTTTAGTAGTAAAAATTAAAAGGTACCCACCTGGTTTTAAGCGTGGCCTGTTCAATGGTACATCCAAAATATCCCCTGTATTAGTATAAAATTTTGTACTGCGTTCTATATCGTCACTTTGAAAATGTAACTTATAAACCTACTAAGAACATAGACAACTTTATATTTTTAAACAAAATACAATTAGGATCAATTATACCTTATAGAATGTGTTGTTCGAATAAAATTCTCCCTACGAATAGCATGTATCCATTTGTTTTTAAAATCTTCATTTGAGGGAAAATAAAAAACTGAAACCATTGGGCCTTTACTGGCACTGGTACTCTTACAAAGAGGCACACAACAAGAGTACGGCATTTTCAAAAAACTTCATAATTTGTTAAAAAACAGAAATTTACTATAAATTTAGTATATAACCTGTCATGGTTTGGTGGTTTTGAGTGTAAAAATCGCAAAGAAAATCACAAAAAACACTAAACACTATACTAAGAGGGTCCTTTTAGTTCACTAGGCCAATAAAAAGTTAATAACACAATGTTTTAATTAGAAAAAAACTGGTTTAAACGGATGTAAACAACCACTTGTTGATACACCACTACACAAACATCACAAGAAAAAAAAGGTAAATAAAACATACAATGTACTAACAGTTGCAAAAATCAATTTTAAACGTCCTTTATGTCCACTTAAAACAATTAAAAGGTAAAAACAACCGTTGAAAACTAAAAAACTGACAAAAACACTATACTTGTCTACTGTACCAAAAACCTAGAGATGCCGCCATTTTTTATCGTCGGATGACAGTTGATTGGCTTTCCGTGAAGTCGGTGTTGCATGATCTTATAAAATTTATTTATTAATCCTTTTAGTACCACGTATCAAACCTCCCATTTATGGGATGGCTTGAGATATTTTGACATTTAAAAATATATATCTATATATATATATATATATATATATATATATATATATATATATATATATATATATACCTTATCTCTTTATTTGTTATAATTATAAGAATGTGTGTGGCATTTTTATTATATAATACCCAAATAAATTAGAATGCACAATAAAACTATTAAAATAGTTTTTAACATAACCTACAGAAATGGTTTTGTTAAAAACGTATTATTCCTCCCCAGTCTCCCCTACTTTACATACCAAGATGAAAAGTAATTCATTACTGTTCCTAAAAAATGATGGTATTCCAAGGCCCCAGCAAACACTATTTGCCGGCAATATACATTTTTCATATTGGCATTGATGGTAAAGCATTGGCAATTGATGGCAATATTATGCCAACATCTAATACGCATTAAAAAGTTAACCCTAAATAAACACTCAATTGCAAATAAATTTTACATGCAGGCGAATTGCCGGCAAGCATACAAAAATGGCGGCATACCAATCCTGATTAAATAAAGCATGCCTTTTTGTTGCAGGCAAATAAATATTGGATTTTTGAAGGCAAACCTTCAACGCATATTCAAACTTTTCAAACCATATTATGAACATTGGTATTTAACTAGCATTTGAGCAATTTTTTTGATCTGTATTATTTATAATGGCGGCTAAACAACATTATTTTACGTTTTTTTACATAATTTAAAGGAAATGACCTTTTCCTAAAATTTTATTGAAACAAATCATGCAAATAAAAATTAAGTCAAACAGAATGTTTATTATGTATTTTTGGGACAATAAAAATAAAATGATGGCAAAATTAGCTAGGTTAATTTCGACGATTTCGACCGAAGGTGATAAATTCAAATTTCCCGCAGGTCCGACGACCGCCCCCTAGGTGGTGCACTGCAGCCTGAAGGCTTATTGTACCTTGACCCCTACTCCTTCCCATTCACACACCATTCATTCCATAACTTGGATGGTTGTTGCTCGGTCCGCATCCCCGAGCAGAACACCGTGTGCCGTTGCCCAAAACACCGCTGGTGCCGGTCACCCATCCAAATTATGGGCGCGCATTCCACTGCTTAACTCCGGAGATCGACGCTTGCCGATACAACCGAAGCCGCCACAAGCGCGCCTTGCTTTTGTTTGGCCGCTTTGTGCAATTGTTTTCTACGTGGTTTTCTAGCTTTTTAGTTTCTTTTTAAAGAAAAGAGTTTTTTAATAGACATAATTAAGTGTATTCATTACCTAATTAGTGTGTGTTGTGTAATTAATTGGCTAGTCAAGAAGGCGGGTTATTCAAGTAGACTATTAGGAGCTGTAAACATTTAGTTTAAAACCTTTTAAATTAGTAGTTACCTAAAAAATTATATGAAATCAGGGAGTTTGCCTTATTAAAAGTTTTAAAGACGTGTTAATAAAAAAATTATATATATTTAATAGTTTTTTTTTTTGACATTTAACTCATTTAAAATATTTCTCCCTATGTTTTGGATCTGAAAATTGAGTATAAGTGTCCCTTAAATACTTACTATTTTAAAGTGTTTTCTTTTGATTTACTATCATTTTTTTAATCTTATTACATACTTTTATTTTTTTTTATTACAAAATTCTAAATATGGTATTTTAACTTTTGGGGCATTCAACTTATAAAACTTGCAATACTTATTTAATGATAAATGCCATTATCCTAAACGCATTTTTTTGCCAATAACTTATTAATGATGGATGCCATCATCCTAAACGCATTTTTTCATCATAAATTATTAATGACGGATGCCATCACATTATCTGCAACACGTGGCCTAATAACGGCCAATTGCCCACTTTCGCGTCTTTTTGATACCTTTTTGCCAATGTATTGCCATTAAAGAGTGTTGGCAATGCCAGTAAATTAAATGTACAACGCCGGCAAAAAATGTTATATGGGGCGCGTAGCATCGAGGTAGGCCATTTCTCGTGACAGTAATGAAACCTTTCAACTAACGTCTAGCGCCTACCGTAGGGTTGATCCCGAATCGCAGCACGACCGTTATAATAAGCAGAAAGAAGGGAAAATATTTGTTTTTGTGTAAATTTAGGTTAGTTTTTTAACGAAAACTAGCGTTAACTAACCAAAACTAACCGGAACGTCGACTGAAAATTCTTTTAGATTCGTAATCAGCGCCCCAAAAACCTCCGAATGCCAAAAATCATCAATTTGGGGTTTGTATTGACGAGTCGACACAAATATTCATACCACCATATATGAGAGCGGCGCTTTAACCTAGCCTTTTAATTTTAACATGTTTTGGGTGTCGAACTGGGCAAACGCGTCACTTTTTGGTCGGACAAGTTTACGACAATGTTTTCCATGCAATTTTTAAATAAGTGTCAAAAAGGTAAGGGTACAGTTACGAAACTCTAGAGTTCAAACACATGTATACGAAAAACATAGTAATGTATAAAAAAATATCGTTTATTTTGTATAAATGGTTGACATATACTTAAACATAACTTCTTATCTAAAACCCAAAATGTACAAGAGGTTTTGCTCGTAGAGTACATCTACTTATCGGAGGTCTCAAAGGTTACCGTCACATTTTTCGAATATCCAACAGAGTTTCTTAAAGAAACTAAACTAGTATAAACTGTGTTTGGGGTAAGATCTGAAATTTGCACTTCAATATTTGGTCTTAAAGGACTATCTACATATGCGGTTTCGTAAACGGGAAATCCTAAAACAGAAAAATTAAAATAAGTATTAATTTTTATAAACTTGGCAATCTGGCAACAGTGCCGATATCAGTGCTTACACAGACGTACGAACACCCTGTAGGGTGTACAGGCGTAGGGCGTACCCTACGCCCTACGCCTGATGCATTGAAAGTAATTTAAACCGATTTCGGCCCGCTTTGGTACCCCGGTTTGGTTGGTAAATTCCTACCTACCAATTTCGGATGTCAAAATAGTGACGTTACGCCAACTTTGAGTACCCTCTTTGGTTTGTCAAATGCTATACCGTGGCTTGAGGGTCGGTAAATGGGTTTGGTATGCTCTTATCCTTTACTGTTGTTTGTCTTGTCTGTCAAGATTCAAATTAATTTACGAATTAAGGTCAAGCCACACATACCCGCACCGAGCCCGATTTCACGGCGATAAAGGAAAGTGGGGCAAATTAATTCGGAAAAATTCAAAAGCACTTTTCATGCCCTCAAAAATATACAAAACATTTTTGTCAAGCTAAGTCTATTGTTTTATGTTTGTATATCTCTTTGTTTAAATAAAACAGAATTTCCTACTTATTTCTATCACTTATCTCTCTCAAACTTTAAGTGTAGTATCGGTAAAAGTCTGTCCACACATAACCGCACCGATGTCCCACAAGACCCGCATCGTAGCACGACCGTGTCTCGTACAGTCTGAAACATGCCCAGCAAATGAAATCATACGTAGATATGTATAGTGCCGATGTTCCCGAGCCAAGCTTTGAGTTTACGGGCGTCATCTTTTATTTCAGTTTATTACGTATAAAAATTAAATAGTTAGTGGTAAACTGGTTAGTTGCTGTAAACAAACAATACAAGAAAAAGTGATTTAATAAATATTAAAAAGTGTAAAATTAATTTTATTGTTACATCTTGAATAGATGTGAGTAATACTTACAAATACATTGTTATTTTTTGTTTTATAAGTTTATTTAAAATTATTATTTTGAGAAATTAAAAAACTAATATACTAATGTTTTTTACTGGTTCAAATGCGGTGCGGGGTATGTGGTCGGGCACGGAGCAGTGATATTACGCCTACGGCATTTGATTCAAACGGTACATTTCAAAACCGAGACACGGCCGTGCTACGGTGCAGGACTCGGTGTGGTTATATCTGGCCAAACCTTAAAACTGTGTTACCTTATTTGTGAAGATTTAATTTATGATCAGGTGTAATTTAAAGCGTGGTATAATTGACTCGTATTACTGCAGTTTGATTAAATACAACATTTTTGCACGGCATCTTCCTACATTTTACCAGGGAAACGCAAAGCCACGGGCTCGTTGCGGTTATGTGAGGCCCGACCTTAATGCAAAACTTTTTGTCTTTTATTTTTGGAAGGCACATTTTAATGTCAAAATTTACTAGTTCAAGGGTTATCCTGTCCCCCACGTTTGTATTGGTAAACGTGAAAAAATTTTAATGGAGAAGAAAGTGTTACCTTTTCTTAAAGGGTTTTAAATTATCTCTTCAACAGACTTTAGGTTTTTAAAATCGGTTTACTAGTTTCCGAGAAAATGTACTTTAAATAACTGGTGATAAGGTAAGTGGTCAGGGGCTCAAGACATCAGGTATACATTACATACATACATACACAAACGATGCCATGGCTGGTTGTTTTTAAATTTCTTGGTAAGATGGCACCGGTTGTCTATATTTGTTAGTTCTGGGATACAGAAAGAATATTTATAGTCAATCGGGGCATCATCAAGGTTCGACCTGAAGCGGCTATGACAAGTCTTAACGAAGACGAAACACATGTCGCCGTCTTGGTCTGGCCCGGGGTATTCCATTTTCTTTTGAGACTCCGTAATTTTTAAACAACCAACCATGGTAGCCGAATTCTTACAGGTTATTATTCATTTATTTATTTTTAGTCATTAATGAGCCATATTAGTTCCTATACCTAAAATGTATATGATATTTTGCAATAGCTATATTTAAAAGTTGAATGAGATGAATATTCGCATTCGCATTCGTGAATGAGAATTATAACATTCGTTACATCCCTACACTGTATGTACTTACCTAATCCTTGGACAAGGAGAGATAATAGTTGACAGCGATTTTCAGCATAAGAAGGAACCTGCCAAGTCATATGAACGGTTTTGTTAGAAACATCAAGGCTTAAGATATGTGGTGGATTGGGAACTAAAAATAATAATATAAATTTAAATAAAACTAAAAGTGTTGCCACTAGAATAAAGAACCCAGCAAACACTATTTGCCGGCAATATACATTTTTCATATTGGCATTAATGGTAAAAGCAATGGCAATTGGTGGCAATATTATGCCAACATCTTATACGCATTAAAAAGTCAAACCTAAATAAACACTTAATTGCCAATAAATTTTACATGCAGGCGAATTGCCGGCAAGCATACAAAAATGGCGGCATACCAATCCTGATTAAATAAAGCATGCTTTTTTGTTGCAGGCAAATAAATATTGGATTTTTGAAGGCAAACCGTCAACGCATATTTATACTTTTCAAACCATATTATTAACATTGGTATTTAACTAACATTATAGCAATTTTTTTGATCTGTTTTATTTATAATGGCAGCTAAACAACATTATTTTATGTTTTTTTACATAATTTTAAGGAAACATAACATAAAATAACATTTTATTGTTACAAATCATGCAAATAAAAATTAGGTCAAACAAAATGAAAGTTTAAATTTTCTTAAAATGTTATATAAACTTTTTAATTTTATTCTGGAGAAAAGCCAAATAATATTTTGTTTAAACGGGCACTATAAGTCTATCTTAAATTGTTTTTGAGTTATTGACGCCAATTGACGCTTAAAAAGTCACTTTTGGCTTATATTAGTTAATTAAGTATATTAATATTAAATAAAGGTAATGCAGTTCAAAGTCATAGATGGTATATTAGTTTTTATATTAAACTATTCTTTAGATAAAAAAACTACAGATTGTAAAGTTACATTACAACTGTCAAGAAAATAACAGTGAAGCAAAAAGAAGATTATGAAAAACTAAAATAAATTCTACTTATAGGTAAAACTTTAATGATTCTTGAAAACCTTTTAGGGGCGTCTTTTGAGGAGTCTGCTACGAATATACATATCGCCCTATATGGAAGCGGCGCTTTAACCCAGACTGTCAATGTCAAATATTTCGAGTGTCGGACAGGGCAAACGCGACATTTTTTGTCGAACAAGTTTACCACGATGTTTTACCTGCAATTTTTAAAATTTTAGCCGAAAATCGTAAGGGTTACAGTTACGAAACCTGCCCAATCCGATATCCAAAACATGTCCATGGGTCTTATGATTTCGTGACTGTAACACTTACGATTTTTGGCACAATGTTTAAAAATTGCATGTAAAACATTGTGGCGAACTTGTCCGACAAAAAATGACGCGTTTGCCCAGTTCGGCACCCGAAACATTTGGCATGGACGACAGGCTGGGTTAAAGCGCCGCTTCCATATAGGGCGGTATGTATATTCGTAGCAGACTCCTCAAAAGAACCCCTAAAAGGTTTTAAAAGTCAATTTCATTACTTATTTAGGGACTTTTATAATAAATGGGGTGTTTTAATAAAAAATGCAAGATTTGTGACGTTAGACTATTGTTTTTCATGCAATTATTTTTTAATTGCGATTTTTAAATTCTTCGAGCTTAAACACATCGATCGGCTATTTTATTTTTTTAAGGTAATAGTTCGATATAGCGGTTTTTGCTGTTATAAGAGATTTTTGAAAAATTCTTTTTGGGGCGTTTCTATAGGTCAATTATGACACAAATCTGTGTGCGCGTTTTCCAAAATCCATTTCTATAATTTATTATTAATAAAAACATAGTTACGGGACGGTGGAGTGAATAGGGGTGCTGGGTAGGGACGAAACAGTAGAAATCCTACATTAAACGCCCAAAAACAGTATTTCACAGTCACACCGCACTTTCTGTTTACAAAAATGTCCAAAAAATTGTTTAAAAAAAATAAAAATAAATATTAGTACAATAATCCCGCCATGGCTGTCACTGCATAAAAAAAGAAGAGTTTGCAATAGAACTGTAAAGGTTTGTTCCAGCAGAATGTTGGAAACATGTTAGCAACAATCGTAAAACGCAGAAATTGTTACAAACATTAGTCAGAAATGTTAGCAACAGTTTTCTGCTGGAACGAAAAATAAACAAGGCGTGCATACTGCTTATACGTCAATATAAGAAAGGTTATGTTAAAATTGTCAGTAATGTTTGAAGAAAGTTTGCAAACTTTTCAAACAGTTTCCAACATGTTTCCAACATCTTAAAACTACTGCTGGAACAACAAACAATTGTATAATGTTTGAAACATGGTACTGCTGGAACGACAAATTTGACGTGTGCAGAATCCGAACGGTTGCAAACATTTCTGACAGCCTGCTGGAACAAACCTTAAATGTTTTGCGATGTTGCCAAATACAGTGAGAAAGTGTGAATAGCTTAAAAAAAAGGAAGATACAGGACAAAATTCATATGAAAAATTAAGTTATTCCTTCTTCCTATTATAATTTGTAGAGAAAAAAAGGAAAATACCTAAACATAAAGAAGGAGGCATTTCTACAAAAATACCATTGTTTCTCATGGAAATGGTGGATAATCCCCGAAATAGGCTTGGTGTTAATTTTTTATAAGAAGTTTGGCAACACTGCTTCTATCAACACTGTCATTTTCATAATGACGAACTTCATGTTATCAGCTGACCAAAATAAATGCGCCTATTTTCCTTCTTTAATTAATGGCGGACGAGATATCTCATATGTGTGGGATAGTTTTTCGAAAAATACATTTTTCATGTGCCCCGAGTGCAGTGTATTAATGTTTTCTTGTGTTTGACGTTGGATTTATACTGTTTTGTCCCCACCCAGCACCCCTGTTCACTCCACCGTCCCGTAAATATGTTTTTATTAATAATAAATTATAGAAATGGATTTTGGAAACGCGCACACAGATTTGTGTCATAATCGACCTATAGAAACTCCCTGAAAAAGAATTTTTCGAAAATCACTTATAATAGCGAAAACCGCTATATCGAACTATTACCTTTTTAATACGGGGAAAGTTATAAAATGTGTAATTTTTCCTCTTAAATGGTATACCCTGTACCCACTTAAAAATCATCCTATATTTTAGCTCAAGAACTTGAGGTAGCATATTCTTTTTATACCGACGTATAATAAAATAAAAACTTACCAGCCTGGAAACCATCCCACTTGACCTCAGATAAGGGTCCTTCAATATCAGGGTTTAAAACAATAGCACTGACTTGAAAAGTGTATTTCATACAGGGAACAAGGATATCACTTAGGGTAAAATTGGTGCTAGGAACGTAGACGTCTTGGGGTTCGTTGTCTTCATCCCAGTACACCACCCTGAAGTAGGAGATGCAACTGGCCACTGTCGAACTGTTTAGGTTCCACTGAAGGTTGATATGCTGGTTGTTGTTGAGGGTAATATTATGTAGCTCAAGACCAAGGTTCATGTCTAAGAATTTAAATAAACGATAAATATTTTTGCTTTACATATAACAGGCTGCCCATATAACATTTTTTACCGGCAAGGCATTGGCAAAAAGGTATCAAAAAGACATCAAAATGGGCAATTGACCATTATTAGGCCACGTGTTGCAGAAAATGTGATATCATCCATCATTAATAAGTTATGATGAAAAAATGCGTTTAGGATGATGGCATCCATCATTAATAAGTTACGATGAAAAAATACATTTAGGATGATGGCATCCATCATTAAAAAGGTTTTGGCAAAAATATGCCTTTAGATGATGGCATTACATTATTTTTTTCCTAATGAGAATAAAATGCATTTTTTACCGTCCAGGGAACTAAAATGTGCATAAATAATGCACATGCATAATGTGTGTTTATGTACAGGGTGTCACATATAAAATTAAATACTATAATTTTGGAAAAATCATTAGAGATACAATAAAAATACTAAAAATACATTTCACTGAACAACTTCTGCATTTTACTTTTTCTTGTTTTTAGTTTGAAGTTACTTAAAAGATAATAGGAACTTAGGGAGTTGCCTTATTAAAAGTTTTAGAGACGTGTTAATAAAAAATATTATATATATTTAATGGTTTTTTTGACATTTAACTTTATGACTATAAAATATTTCCCTATGTTTTGGATCTGAAAATTAAGTGTAAGTGTCCCTTGAATACTTACTATTTTAAAGTGTTTTCTTTTGATTTACTAGCTTTTCTTTAATTTTATTATATACCTTTAATTTTTTATGGTTTATTGTTACTATATAAAAATTTATATTATGTAATGTAATAATGATAAAGTTTTCCTGCCTTTTTTCGATTACAAAATTCTAAATATGTTATTTAACTTTTGGAACATTTAACTTATAAAAGTTGCAATACTTATTTAACAATAAATCCCATTATCCTAAACGCATTTTTTCATCATAACTTATTAATGATGGATGCCATCACAGTATCTGCAACACGTGGCCCAATAACGGCCAATTGCCCACTTTCGTGTCTTTTGTTATCTTTTGTCAATAACTTATTAATGATGGATGCCTTCATCCTAAACGCATTTTTGGCATAACTTATTAATGATGGATGCCATCATCCTAAACGCATTTTTTCATCATAACTTATTAATGACGGATGCCATCACATTATCTGCAACACGTTGCCCAATAACGGCCAATTGCCCACTTTCGTTTCTTTTTAATACCTTTTTGCCAATACCTAGCCATTAAAGTGTGTTGGCAATGCCAGTAAATTAAATGTACATGGTCGGCAAAAAATGTTATATGGGAAGTTATTTAGCTAATCGGGTATAAAATATATGTATAATAGTAAACAATTAAACCACAAGAAAACTAAACGGCACAGCAAAATAAATAATTATTAAAGTTAGGTTAACTATTTTTTGGCGGTTTTGTAAAGTTTTTATGAGCATAGGTGCCGGACGGTGGTATCTAACAATAAAATAAGTGAAAACCGCCGGTAATAACAAATTAATTTAGATTTTCGGCCTTTTGCACATACCTAAATAGATAAAATCGCCAAACGGCGGTTTTCTTATTATAATTAAGAAATACCGCCGGCAGTCGTTTAAATAGTGCCTATTTTCTAATATAACTTTTATAAACTCCTCAACCCCAAATAAAATCTTTAATTTTTTACTTACTTTGTCCTGGGGTGTTCTTCCAGTTACCCTCTGAGATGGTCCAAGTATAAATTCGTTTGTTAGGGCGTGGACCTCAAAACTGTAAGTTTTACACATATCGACGTAAATTGTTAGATCCATTTGGAATGTTGATGCCCCTGTATTAAATTGGTGTTCACTTCCAGTGTCCGTATCAAACACATTTATAACATACCCAGTTATGGAACAATTTTGTGGGTTCTGTGCTGGTAACCAGTAAAGCACGTTGGTATTATTTAAGGTAATGCCAGGAACTATTCCCGGGCTAAAAATAACAGTTATTAAAACAGGGGCAGTTCAATTATATACAGGGGGACCAATTGTCGAGAAAGTCCAATATATTTGTTCAGGGCCGGTCCGAGAAAAAGTGCCGCCTGAGGCGGCTACAATTTGCTCCCTAGAAGGAAATAACACTTGAGGTTCAAAAATTTTGAAGAACAAAAAAAGGTCCCCACGTCTATTTATTGCATGTTTTTATTTTTCCTCTTTCCGAAATATTTTTGAAAAAAAGGTCCCCACTTTTAAATTAATTTCACTATTTTAGTTTTCCACTATTTTTTAAAAACTTACTTTCCACGATAATTTTGCCGCCCCTGTAAACATGCCGCCTCAACTCTCGGGCCGACCCTGTATCTGTTGTTTAACGAGATATGACAAAGATTTTATATAAAAGTTGTAGGGTTTATGAACGTGCATATTCCAAAAATCTTTTGATGTATACAGAGTGTCCCAAAAAAGTTATGGCAAAGAAGTTAGTTTTTTTTAAATTGTAATCCCTGTTTTTGTTTACAAAATCAAATTTACCATAAAATTTTGCATATAGTACGTTATTTTATTTTGACACTCGTGGCAATGTTGCCACGCTATTTATAATTTACTAAAACTTTTGTAGAAACATGTTACCCGAAAATTGGGAAAAAACGGAAATAAATTAGTTAATAAAAATTCTTATCTTGGTGTTTTAATACACTAAAGACCATAAAAAATTTCCATAAGAAAATTTACTAGATCTTATACAGGATATTTCTTATAGCATGACCAATATGTCAATATTTAAAAGCTATATCCTATTTTTTTAAATGGAACAACCTGTATGTTAGGCTATTTTTAGATTTTAGGAATAAAAATAATGTTTCTTTAGCGATTCTTTCTAACCAAAAATGTAAGGTTTTTAAAGATATTTAAGGTTTTTGAAAAATTCATGACAAGTATTTTTTGATAAAGAAAAACTTTGGTATTTTAAATCAAACACTCAGTTTATTTGTCAATATTCTTAAAGTTTAATCTTTTTCCTTTAAAAAATAATATAAGCTATGGTTATATTTAGAAATAAAGCATTTATTGCCCTCAAAAACATTCACTACATGAAAATTAAGAATAAAAATTTGGTACATCCAATGTTGCGTCCAGACTTGCAACAATTTGCCGCGCCGAATAGCGCATCACATAGCCCCATATAGCGCGGACGTGAACGTGGGCGGAATTCACGTCATTCCAAGGGCTTGGGGAATGATTCCGCGGTGATTCAGAGCTTGTCGGTTTTTGCATTAAAGAGCGCGCAAATAGGTTGGTTTGTTTGGACGAATGTTTAGCAAATTGTTGCAAGTCAGCTTAACGTTACAAAAATGCGGCAACAAAGGTATAGGACAATTTTTGCAGGTTGATAAACTCGTTCGTTTTGGATATAGCTTATGTAACATTTTTTCAAAGCGGAAAGATAAAATTTTAAGAATATTTACAAATATGTGATGAATTTTTAAAAACCTTAAATATCTAAAAAACCTTACATTTTTGGTATAGGAATCGCTAAAGGAACATACCCTATTTTTATTCATAAAATCTAAGAATGGCCTAATATACAGAGTGTTCCATTTAAAACAAGTCCGATTTAGCATTTTAAATATTGAGATATTGGACACGCTATAAGAAATACCCTGTATAAGATATGGTAAATTTTCCTAAAGAAATTTATTTTGTGGTCCCAACATAAATAACCTACATTTAGATCCGCAGTGGCAAGAAGCATTTTCGGATTTTTACGACCTCGCGCAGTAAAAGCCGTGGCAAAATACAAACACCGGCACCCCGTACCCTTCGTCCGCGGTCTGACCGTAACGCCCATAAGCTACCGTACTTCAAACAGAAAACCAGGACGCCGTCAACAAATCCTTTCCTATAATGCGGATAGTTTGTTTGGCGCCAGGTGCGTTTACCCTCAACTGGCTTGCGCACAAACCGGCTTTTTCGCTCATGAAATGTAACTTTTATTTCGCGCAGGTTATAACATTGGCAATCCATCGAGATCAGTGGGTCCCTAACTGCCGTATTCACCATTCTCATAGTTGTCAGCCTGATAGTTATCTGTTTGTTAAGATTTATGTTTCTGATATTATTTTTAAGCTGGCATTTACTACATATTGACTTGATATATTCTACAACTAACTCGTTAGGCCATTGATTCTGTACTTTAATAAGGAACTACAACGTTAAAGGGATTTTATTATCTTATATGGTCAATGGAACCTCAACCATTAAAAAACCGCGGAGTGCTACCATTTAAAGGGGTACGTTTTTGAGAACGGAGTGAAAACAGCCCATTTTTAGTTTTTTGAGGTTAGGTCAAAACTACGCTACTTTTCAGGTAGCAGTCAATAGAAAGGAGTTGTCCAGTAATTTTTAAAATTACCATAACCATAGGTTATGGTATATTTCTTTAAAGAAAAAGTATTAATTTTTAAAGAATAATATGGAGAAATATACATGTTCATTTAACAAAGTTGTATTACATCAGGAAATTCGGCCATATTGTCTTATGATAAATAGGATGTTACAACAAAATACCAAATATACAGTGTGTCCCAGGATAGGTGTTACAAGTGAACAAATGGACCAAACATTTTGGAATTTTTAAACGTCTTTTAGGGATGCCTATGCAGTCCTTTAAAATATAACAGCGGATAATGGATACACTAATACTTAGTAACATTACTTTTTAACTAGCGACAAGTACCAATTGTCACGAGGATAATTTTCAATATTGCCTATCCATTTAAACTGTTTGTGTTAAATTTTGTATTTTTTTTTGGAGTTTTTATTTAATGTTCAGCCATTTTGTGGTTTATTAACAAAAACAACATTTATTTTTTAAACAGTGTCGCTTTGCTTTCATAAATAACATACATTATGCAACAAACCTAAATAAAAGTAGAAAAATATTTTGCTTTTTTTTCTCAAATGATATTAATGGCATACAAAATCAAATTTTAGGTGCATCGGACGCTACCTGGTATGTTTTTCTACCCCTGAATTCGAATTTAAAGACAGTTTAGGCCATATACCTCTAATTTTGAGTAGAATTTGCAAAAAAACCTAAAAAAGTGGTGCAAATTTCTTACCGTTTTTTTTTGAAATTTTTATAAAATTGGAGGGTGTACGGCACTGATTATCGATGGTTGCCAATGTTGATAACCTGCGCGAAACAAAAGTTACATTTCATGGGCAGAAAAAACCGGTTTGTGAGCAAAGCCGGTTGAGGATAAAACGCACCCGGCGCCAAACAAACTATCCGCATTATAGGAAAGAATTTGTTGACGGCGTCCTGGTTTTCTGTTCGAAGTACGGTAGCTAATGAGCGTTACGGTCAGACCGCGGACGAAGGGTTACGAGGTGCCAGTGTTTGTATTTTGCCACGGCGTTTAAGTGCGCATGTTCGTCTACCACATTGCGCGAGGTCGTAAAAATCCGAAAAATGCTTCTTGCCACTGCGGATCTAAATGTAGGTTATCTATGGACCATAGACTATGGTGTACGGCCTATAATGATTTAAAA
>JACEGR010004864.1:0-81298 GCA_014170235.1 Listronotus bonariensis
TGACACAAATCTGTGTGCGTTTTCCAAAATCCATTTCTATAATTTATTATTAATAAAAACATATTTACGGGACGGTGGAGTGAACAGGGTGCTGGGTGGGACGAAACAGTAGAAATCCTACATTAAACGCCCAAAAACAGTATTTCACAGTACACACCGCACTTCTGTTTACAAAAATGTCCAAAAATTGTTTAAAAAAATTAAAAATAAATAATAGTACAACAATCCCGCCATGGCTGTCACTGCATAAAAGAAGAGTTTGCAATAGAACTGTAAAATGTCTGGCGATGTTGCCAAATAAAGTGAGAAAGTGTCAATAGCTTAAAAAAGGAAAGATACAGGACAAAATTCATATGAAAATTAAGTTATTCCTTCTTCCTATTATAATTTGTAGAGAAAAATTAATAGTTTAAAAAACTAAAAACACGCAGTTATATGCAACCGAATCTAAAAAATAGAAAATAATTTTTCATTAAAAATATTGTCATTTCCATAGTAAAAAGCGTAAGGTGCATTTTACTATTATTGTTCATAACTTTTCCATCATAGATATTTGCAAATTATAATAATTATAACATTTAATATATTTATCACCCCACGCTTTTTACTATGAAATGACAATATTTTTTTTAATGAAAAATTATTTTCTAATTTTTAGTTCGGTTGCATATAAAAGCGTGTTTTTTAGTTTTTTAAACTATTAATTATTTTTCATTTTTTAGTTTCTGCTATCTTTGACAAAATGGCGAAAAATTTTTTAATGAACAAGAGTAGCAAATTTTAAAATTTTTCCAACAGATTGCAACTCACTAAAAATTTCTTCTTCATTAAGTAGCAAAGTTTGAAATTTTGCCAACAGATGGCAATCCAGGCAATGTTTGGACCGTTGCCAACATATTGCAACCCACTAAAAAATTTCTTCTTCATTTAATAGCAAAGTTTGAAATGTTGCCAACAGATGGCAACCTAGGTGTTGTTTTTATAATATAATGGAATTTTTTTCCTGGCGATCCAAAAAAAGATAACGGGATACTGTTTGCAGATTATTGCATTGTCATGTTTCCTTAATACGCGTGCAAAGTTTCAAAGAAATCGAATAGCTGGAAGTTGGTTAAAATTAGGCTCAAAGATTCCGTTACATAGGCAGCCAGATAGATAGTTACAACCCAAGTTAATAAAAGCGTGTAAAAAGGGAAATACCTAAACATAAAGAAGGAGGCATTTCTACAAAAATACCATTGTTTCTTCATGGAAATGGTGGATAATCCCCGAAATAGGCTTGGTGTTAATTCTTCATAAGAAGTTTGGTAACGCTGCTTCTATCAAGACTGTCATTTTCATAATGACGAACTTCATGTTATCAGCTGACCAAAATGAATTTTCCTTCTTTAATTAATGGCGGACGAGATATCTCATATGTGTGGGATAGTTTTTCGAAAAGTTTAATACTTTTCAAAATTAATTTACATTTTTCATGTGCCCTGAGTGCAGTGTATTAATGTTTTCTTGTGTTTGACGTTGGATTTATACTATTTTTGTCCCCACCCAGCACCCCTGTTCACTCCACCGTCCCGTAAATATGTTTTTATTAATAATAAATTATAGAAATGGATTTTGGAAAACGCGCACACAGATTTGTGTCATAATCGACCTATAGAAACGCCCTGAAAAAGAATTTTTCGAAAATCTCTTGATAATAGCGAAACCCCTATATCGAACTATTACCATAAAAAGTTCTTATCAAAATTAATTTATTATTTCTAATAAAGAGCCGTTTAGCGGAACTAAATTAATGTGAAATATTCCTAAATGATGCACTATGGACTTAGTCTGTGGTCCAAATATAAGTCACATCAGTTTTTAAGCAATTTAAAAATCAGCATTAATAATTTAAAGTTTTGCAGGTTGTCACTCGAAGACCAATGGCATTAAAAAAAATTCTATAAAACTGTAAGTTTTGTGATCGGCTTTAGAATCACCCTGTGTATACTAGTGCACTAGAATATGTATGTAAATAAAAAAAAACAATTTTAGTTAAAAAAGAAAAACATTGCCTTTCAGCATAAAAGACTTTTATAATAAATCGCATATTCATAGGATTTTCAAACTCGAACTCAAGGGACCATCTTTTCATGTCCTTTTTATATTTTCCTATGACTATACGTTACTTAACCTTAGAAGTACCTTTAACAAGGTCTCGGTTTGCAAGGTCTCCCTGCAGGCTAAATGCACTTAACTGCAGGCCAATTGACTATTTTTATGGCTGAAATAAAGTAAATATACGACACCGTTTACCGGATGGTATTACTTTCAAAATGGGAAAGGAGTATTTTCGAAAATATATTTAGAGGGTAGTAAAAATTTATGGACCTGCTGTTCTCGCGAATTTTCTAATAAAGAAGGTTTCTTTTTCTGTTGATAAGATAGGTACAAAAATGTCATATGAACATGGGTCCGCAAATGCTTTGTTTCCAAGATACAGGGCGTTAAATTTTTTATAATTTTTCTTTTTTTTTGAATATTTTTAAAACTACGCCAGCGATTTGGCTAAAATTTGGTACGTAAGGTACATTTATTAGTAGGCATATTTTGACTATAAGGAATTTGCTATATTTTTACCAGAGGCGTACTTGTGGGGTAGACACAAAATACTTTTTTAATTAAAACATGTACGCCACTGATTTTAATAAATTTTGATAGCGCAATTAAATACTTTACTAAATGCTTAACAAAACTTGTCTCTTAGCATTTTTTTCGAATTTCGTTTGGTTTTCGGGATATATCTACGAAGAGCTATAAAACATCAAAGAAGGCTTAAAAAAAATCATTGCTTTAAATTTGACAAATTGGCTATTGTATTACCACTATTGTTTTTATCTTAAATTTTTGTTCTAACTCATTAAAAATGCCTTTTATTAAATATAGTTCGTCAGAGTTAACAGATATGTTGTTAATTTATGGTGAAACCAGACAAACTCAAGAGAAGCCGTCAGACTTTATGCTGAGAGATACCCGCTACGAAGAGTCCCTAGTAAAATCATTTTTGAGTACATCGTAAGGTGTTTAAGAAAAACTGGCTCTAAAAGTAAATTCCGGGCGTTCAAGATTTCGTCGTACAGTTCAAGCTAAAGAAGCAGTACTAAATTCGGTAGAACGTGATCCTAATATCAGTACCCGAATAATTTCCAATGAACTAGGAAACATTTCTCAAGCTTCGGTAGTGCGAGTTTTGCAAGAACAACAACTAAAACCATATCATTTTACAAGGGTACAAGAACTTTTACCCAGGGATTATGGCCCTAGACAAGTATTTTGCCAATGGTTTCTTAATCAGCTGCAAAATGACCGGCGTTTTTTAAATATGTACTTTTTACTGACGAGGCATCTTTCACACGAAGAGGCATTATAAACTCTCATAATAATCATACATGGGCGGAAGAAAACCCTCACGCTTTGCAGACAACAAATTTCCAACATCAATTTTCTTTTAATATTTGGGCTGGAATTGTTGGAAATAAAATTATCGGACCTGTAGTTCTACCGAATAAATTAAATGGAGCGTCTAACCTCAATTTCCTAATAAACGAATAGCCCGATATTTTGCCACTTTATCTAAGAAACAATAACAGAATATGGTTCCAACATGATGGAGCACCACCACATTTTGCGGCTGAAGTAAGAAGATTTTTAAATGAAGCGTATGGTCCTCGCTGGATTGGTCGTGGAGGACCAATCGCATGGCCACCGAGGTCACCAGACATCAATCCCTTAGATTTTTATCTCTGGGAACATGTTAAAGAAATTGTTTACAAAAGAGTCGTGAATACGAGGCAGGAATTGTTACAAAGGATAGAGGGGACATTTGAAACAATAAGACAAAATCGTACTATTTGGCAAAAGTACGCAAATCTTTAGGACGAAGACTAAGAGCATGCAATAAGCTGAATAAATGTACCTTATGTCCCAAATTTTAGCCAAATCGCTGGCGTAGTTTCCAAAATATTCAAAAAAACGAAAAAGAAAATTATAAAATTAAACGCCCTGTATCTTGAAACAAAGTATTTGCGGACCCATGTTCATATGACACTTTTGTCTTATTTTTAGCTAAGAATCTCCCCTTAAGCGATGGCATATGTTTTTGAATCCTTGGATTTCTTTTCGAGCCAAAAAGTATTTTTCTCATTCCAATTTATACACTTTGTATGTCCCAAAATCGACCCTCTCTGAATATTGTTCTCATGTCTGGGGAATGGCATCCCTTACAACCCCTCAGTATTCTTGATGCCATTCAAAGAAGGGCTGTTCGTCTTATTAATGATCCTTTACTTCACTCAAAGACTTCCTTCTCTTGCCCATCGTCGAGCTGTGGGAGATCTATCGCTCTTCTATAGATACTTTTACGGCTTCTGCTCCGACGAATTGTCCAGTATAGTCCCTCCTCTTGCAGTTCCCAACAGAGAAACTCGTGGTGCCGCGCGTATGCATCCCCATACAGTTCAATTGGACAGGCCCCTGAACTTCCCATTTCGTTCGTTCTTTTATCCCTAGAGTTTCTAGACTGCGGAACCTGCTGCCAGCGGGGTTCTTTCCTTTCCCCCAAATCTTCAAGCTTTTAAGTCCCGTGTGTTAACAAACTTCCTCTCTTACCTCATGCTTAAGACACCCACGGTACGTTAGTATTTAGGTCTTCTCAGCCTCTCGACAAAAGAAGTTATGACTGAAAAGTTTTTAAACCGATGGAAGTTTAAAATTTTCGTTCGTAGTATGTATGGGGGCATCGATTTTGAAAGTTTTTAAACAAATAAGTCCCCAATTGTTTATTAAAAGTGTTCACTTTCGAGTTGAGATTTCTCAAACCTGAATAAAATATTCCCATTTTACTGCAGTTTGAACTCGGAATCTACTTTTTAATGACAAATAAAATGTATTGCTTGTACCAACTTATCCCATAAGAATTAAACCTAACAATAACTGGGATATTAAGAACTCCCTCTGGAGTGAATTCACTTTAAAAACATTATCAATTTAAGCACTGAAAATAAAGTTATAAATACGTATAAAAAAATATAAATGAAAAATTGAGACCGGTGTCTTAAAATATTATAGGAAGTATACATATACAGGGTGTTCCTTAAACACATGCTAATATTTAAGGGGTGATTCTTAGACTCATTTGAAGAAAAAAACTTTATATATATGCCATAAACGTCTTAACTTTTGAGAGACAGGGTGTTAAAATTAATTTATTTTAGTTATTTTAATAAAAACTGTTATACTGAATTCATAAGTTCTATTTAAATAAGTATTTATTATTTTTGCTACATAATTGCTAATAAAAACTTATAAAACCAAATATTTAAAAAAAAGATCCCGCAATGCTTCTTTGTGGTCTAAAAATATGCTAATATTTGAATTTATTTTTTTTTAACACGCTTTTATTAGCTTGGGTTGTATGTATGTATGTATGTATGTAACGGAATCTTTAAGCTTCATTTTCACCAACTTCCAGCGATTCGATTTCGTTGAAACTTTGCACACATATCAAGGACCCATGACAATGCAATAATCTGCAAACAGTATCCCGTTATCCTGATTAGGATCGCCAGGATAAATAAATTCCTTTATAGATTTTCTGTAGGAGAGTAACAGAGAAAGAGCTAGTGCGCGCTCTGCGCATGCGTGCAGTTTCGACGTACTCTCAGCATAAGGCTGACAGAAACTTGTTCGAAGTAGTTGCGTATTGAAATCCCATGCAACAGTGAAGCTTTAAATGAAATGATTAGATTACGAAATAGTTCGTGAAACATTTCAATATCACATGTCCGCCGAAAACTAATTGATATATCGAACTAAAAAATGAAAAATAAATAATAGTTTAAAAAAACTAAAAACACGCTTTATATGCAACCGAACTAAAAATTAGAAAATAATTTTTCATTACAAAGTTTTTACAGTAATAAAAGGTCAAACAATAAATCATAATTATATACCTCAAAATAATATTATAATGAAATTTTAGATAACAGAATAATTCACTTCAGAGTAAAAAGCGTGGGGTGCATTTTACTATTTTTTCATAACTTTTCCCTCATAGATATTTACAAATGAAATAATTATAACATTTAATATATTAAGCACCCCACGCTTTTATTCTGAAGTGAATTATTCTGTTATTATCTTAAATTTTATTATAATTCTATTTTGAGGTATATAATTATGATTCATTGTTTGACCTTTTATTACTGTAATACAAACTCTTTGTAATGAAAAATTATTTTCTAATTTTTAGTTCGGTTGCATATAAAAGCGTGTTTTTTAGTTTTTTAAACTATTATTTATTTCTCTTAAACACGATACGGAAAATAATTATGAGATATAAAAGTTGTATTTCTATTTGATTATTTAAAAAAAAAAGACAACAAAAATTTTACACACATTTACACAGTCAGTTGCGTCCCGTTTTTTTGTTAGAAATATTTCTTCAGGTGCCTCTAGATTTATTAAATGTAAGTGAAGTTAGTAATAATTTATCCCCTTAATACCATTAATAATAATTGCCAAAATAAAAACAGAATTGGGTAAAGGATAGGATATTTGAAAAATTGTTTTTTTTTAAATTTTAATACTCTGTATCTTAAAAGTTAAGACGTTTAGAACATTTGTTCATAGGAAGTTTTTTTAATGAATCCAAGAATCACCCCCTTAAATATTAGCAGCATGTTTTTAAGGAATACCCTGTATATTTTTAATATAATCAATATAACAGGGCAATTCAAATATATATATTTTTTTTAATTTAATAAAAGAAAAATATATTTAGAATGCCAATATGTCTTTTGGTAGTAATCGCAACCTAAACTGCATTTTTGCGTTAAAAAATTGTACCAACAGCTCTGTTCTCAAGTTCAATTTAAAGTTTAAATATGTTTCAAAACGTACGTTTAATTCGTAGCAGGGAGCATGATATATATATGGGTTTTTAAATTGGGAATTCCTGCAGCGTAAAGCGTATAGAGAATTGAAAAACGCGGTATTTTACACACGAAAAGTGTTTTAATTGGCTTAGATTTGTATTTCGGTTCAGGTCCGCAATTGATTTTTTGTTATCTTAATTAAAGATTTATAACAACGCCATACAAAAGGCATATTTTGTATTGTTCTTAATCAAAATATCTACTTTAAAAGAAAACCAAACTTTCTTTAAATTTGTAAAAGTTTTATTTAACCATAAACCCTTTTAAATAGACCATATTATTTTCTCATCCCTAGTAACATGAATTTATTCATAAATATAATTTAATATTTAAGTTCAGCGAGCAGAAATATATCATCATGGCTAGAAACGGGGCCACTGTAGTACTATTCTATAAATTAATTCTCATTGTGCCAATATGCATTGTTTCAAATTTACGACAATCTAGCAGCTAAATTATCATTTTTGGTAATGACTTTATGTATTCAAATCTTTTTGAATTGTGTTTGATGTTGTCGGTTGAGCAGTCAATGCACGTGCAACAAAAAAACGTTAAAAATTAAATGTGAATGTTCATCGTTGGAAGCAACTTTCATAATAAAAAAAAATCGATATGAAATAAACTGCATAAAAATTTGACTGGAAAAAGGAAAAAATATATCACCTCTTAAAAGAAATAAATTCGAGAGAAATAGAAAATTTGGGTTTGAAGCTAAATGTACTTTACTTGTGTTGGAACATCATAACATTTTTAGACAATATTGATATGTTATTTTAATAAACTTTACAACAATAATTATTTTATTGAAGTTTTGTTAATACTGACTGACGTAAGGGAGCACATAATGCTCATGGTTACGTTCTTTTGTTAAGGAAAAACGTAAATATAATAAAAAATATTGCACAGTAAAATAAGACCAGGCACTAATAATACCAGCCTTATTTTGACATCTGAGCTTGCGCAGATGCATGTGGTGGAGATAAGGACTCTCTTAATTAAAATAGTGCCTGGCTTTATTGTATATGTCGGTTTAGGTCGTGCTATTTTGGTCTTATTTTAACTTCCCGGAACTGTTCGGCTAACCGAACGGCTGCCGAAAGCTTACAAAATCGAAGTTTTTACTTTTATTAACTTGGGTTGTAACTATCTATCCATCTGTCTATCTATGTAACGGAATCTTTGAGCCTAATTTTAACCAACTTCCAGCTATTCGATTTCTTTGAAACTTTGCACACGTATCAAGGACCGATGAAGATGCAATAATTTAAAAACAGTATCCCGTTAAGTTCCAGCATTTTCCAGGAAAACCGGAAAAGTGAAAAATCGTACGTTCTGGCGGATGCGCCAGATTAGACAATTGAATAATCGAACTTGACAACATTTGCCGACGGGTTGGGGACAGGGGCTCAATTCTGCTAAATTGAACTCATTCGTTCGCTGAACGTATTCGTTCCGGGAGCGTATAACCTTCATCTGTTTTTTTAACGAACGAATAACCTTCACTTGTTTTTTAAAACAGGCGGTCATAAAACAGAAATCTGTATTACCAACTGACATCTGACAAAATTCACAGTCATAACATAACCTAAAATTCCTTTAATGTGAAATTAAAGTTGAAAAAATCAGTTAACTAAGCTATTAAAAACAAAGTATACACTTTAATTGAAATACAAGAAGCAAATAAATAATTAACATGGTCCTCCGCAGCCAGAATAATCATTCGTAAGCAAAATAGTTCCTAAATCACATAACCTATAATTTAGTTTAAAAAGGTAATATTTTAAAAATATTTGTCTTATTTATGCAAATTGGGTAATTGTTTCGAAAGTTGGAGCAACCCCCATTTTGACCAAATTTGATATACAGGGGCACAGAACTAATAAAAAAGGGGCTGGTTATTTTCTTTTTGCTGCTTAATGAAATAGTATGTTCTAATTTACTGTTATATTAAGAATTTTGTGCAAAAAGACGGGGAATATAGTGAGAATAGGAATGTTTTTGATATTGGGTAAAATCATAGTTGCTCCCTTTCAAGAGAAAATTTATTTTTAAAAATTAATTGATATAACGAACTAAAAAATGAAAAATAATTAATAGTTTAAAAAACTAAAAAACACGCTTTTATATGCAACCGAACTAAAAATTAGAAAATAATTTTTCATTAAAAAAATATTGTAACTTCATAGTAAAAAGCGTGGGGTGCTTAATATATTAAATGTTATAATTATTATATTTGCCAATATCTATGATGGAAAAGTTATGAAAAAATAGTAAAATGCACCCCACGCTTTTTACTATGAAGTTACAATATTTTTTTAATGAAAAATTATTTTCTAATTTTTAGTTCGGTTGCATATAAAAGCGTGTTTTTTTAGTTTTTAAACTGTTATTTATTTCCTTACTACACGATCTATCATAGGCACATAAAACATAGCAATAAAATTTAATTATCCCAGTTTCATATACTCTAAAAATATTTAAAAAGCTGATTTTCGTAATACCACCCTGTATTTTTCTGAGAACAATTTTAACATTCGTAAATTTATTTCCTTTTATTTAGAATCTTAAGTCACCCCTCTTTGCCAAGGGCTTTTGCTTGACACTGTGGCTTTGTTTTTCAACGAAACCTTTTTTTTTCTTTTGGAAAACAAGCCACGTCGGCTTAAATCCATCAGACCAACTTAAACCAGTAAAAGCAAAAGGCAACGGCCCTTTTCGAACTTTGTCAGTATTTGTTTTTGTCTTTACTGGTAAATTGACTTTTGGCCTCGACCGATTTTCCGGTATTTATGGAATTTAATGGGCGAACGTTGACTTTTTAATAAAAATAAATTATATTGTTCTAAAATGTGTCAATAGTGGTTAAAAATGTTTAACCAAATTTGAAAAAAGAAGTTTATAAGCTAACCTTATATGATCAACATAAATGTAAAAATAATTATGTGTTTGTTTTAAGTGAAATAGAAATAAACAAAAGTACTGTAAGATAACTGTCAATGTTTAATAATATTTATTAAAAATAATATTTCTTGTCATAGCTTATAGCCCCAGA
The DNA here is from genome assembly GCA_014170235.1 of Listronotus bonariensis. Taxonomy (NCBI): domain Eukaryota; kingdom Metazoa; phylum Arthropoda; class Insecta; order Coleoptera; family Curculionidae; genus Listronotus; species Listronotus bonariensis. The sequence continues at coordinate 10,027 of JACEGR010004864.1, forward strand.
GCTAGTGAACCCTTCAAGTACCGTTATGACCTGTAAGGCTAGAAATTTGTATGAGCGATTAGTCATAGCACGCTAAGTACTAATGTACGACAATCATCACCTGGCAAGCATCAGCTCTGCACATCAATAACCCTGTATATTTTAAAAGTAAAAAAAAATGGCGTTGTGAGCTTAGAAATTTTTCTAGGATTTGGTTTATTCACCTACATACATTACGTTTATCTGAGGTATGACACAAAGTAAAATAGTAACGTAACTGGGTGTGCACAGTTTTAATGTGTGTTTACAGACTAGTGAAGCTTCAGAATTTTCGGTGTGGTAAGATCGAGTGCACAACACGGAACGTGTTTTTGCCTCGCGTAAGTAATTTCATAACGTAACTTTGGACATATTTTATGGCCAGTTACTATTTTTTGGATTAATTATTGCTATTTAATCCTAATTATAATAATACAAAGGCACTAATTTAATGTGTAAATTAATATAGATAAATACGGTTTTTCTATTTCAATTTTTTTATTAATTAGCATGTGATGGGGCAGATTCATACACAAGTATATGGGGCACATTCATACTGTATAATTGTACCCCTGGCCCTTTATGAATATTTTTTAACTACTATTTTTTGTTACACCGACGATTATAGTTGTAAATATTATATAAAGTAGTTTAAGTTTCATTTTTACGGAAAAAAACAGGGTGCTTTATGAACTTTGTGTCTTTGGATGTCAAGGATCAGTTAATTTATCAGACATAGTGATGATATTACCACAGATCTTAGGTCATAATCTGTTAATAACATAGGCATATTAATTTTAGGTTTTGTAAGTTAAGGTATCTTTGTGTTAACTAGAGTTTTTTTATTTGATATAATTAATAATGTATAAGCAATATTTTTTTACATTTTGAGATTGTTACTTTTAATAAATATAACTGACTAAAACAAAGAATGTTATTAAGTGTCTTTGGTAGATAACCATACATGTAACGTAAAGACCGTTTAATGACACTCTGTTCACTATTCGTTACTTATGTTCATATCACGAAACTATTGCGATGTTAAAATAGGCATTAACAGATTTGGATAAAACCTGTTTTTTAATTTTGAATTTTACTATTTGTTTTGTATGTTAAAAAATGTATTTGTGTTTTTTTTTATAAAGTATGGTATAAAACAATAATAAACAATAATTATGACGAATTAATAGTGATGTTAAATGTGCCCTTTCGGTTGTATGAATGTACCCCACTAATGGGGTACATTCATACATTTTGCTTTTTTTGTAAAAGTCTTATGGAAACTCGCGCATGTAGATTTTCAATAATATTAAGGTTCTACTACAATATAAAATAGTTAAGCTACTAGTGTGTCATAAATTAAAAGAGATATACCTAAAACACGGCATTCCACAAAGCAAAATATAAAAACTGGTATTGTTAATACAACGTTATAATGGGTGGATTTTTTCTCTTAGGTATATCCCCATTTTGCATAATTTTATTTGTGAGAAAAAATTGGTTAAAATATTTGAGATTTTTAGTATGTAAATGCCATGATGTATTTTATTATAGGATGAAGTTCTTTTAGTGAAATATACAGGGTGTTTCTAAAACGTCTGTACAAAATGCAGATAAAGCGTGAGGAATTTATTTTGCGTGGTCTAAAATATCTCATAAATAGTTGCTCGTATCGATATTTACCAGGTATTTATTTTTAGACAAAAATTTTAGGAGAAAAGATTTTTTTATGAGGCCATATTATCCCAAGGCACCAAAAAGTTATGGTATTTAAAAGACTGCAGGTGGCTCCCTCTACATTTTATGGGAAAAATATAGGCAGCTTTTCCCAGCCCTAAAAAACCTTCCAGTACCAAATTTGGTCCAAAAATGTTTAATGTTTAAGAAAATATTTAAAAATACCCAAAATCAAAATTAAAATTTTAACACCCTGTGTGTATCTCCCAAACGGTAAACTTTTGGAATAAGGTAAATTGCGTTAGCTCGTGGTATTTTGGTTCAAGGAATTTGTGGTAGCTTTTTCTACAGACCTTTTTAGAGACACCCTGTATATTCCCTAGAGAATAATGTAAAAGGTTTAAAAACAGATATCCATGGTATACACGTCGTGCCAGCTTGATACTTTCAATTAAGTGTGTTGAACACTAGCAGGTTGCGATTAGACAAAGAAGGTATGCATTCAACACACGTCGACTGCTTAAAAGATTATTTATAATATACAGTGCCGTGTTGTTTCTCCTGCTGCTCGGTTGGTTTGGTCATTCATAGTACACCGGGCTGTTATATATCTATCTATTTTTTATTTTTAACTGTAGTGATTAAATTAATTGTGTTAGAATCATTATATATAATAAAACTAAGTTGATAAAATGTGCGTGCCGATAAAACTTGAAAAGGAGTCCCGATACGATAAAGGGACTTATATAGTGTGATAGCCCTTTATCCCCCCTCGAACAAGAAAGTTCCGTTTTACCCTAAAGGGCGTATTTTTAAAGATATAAGGACTTTTCCAACCCTTCAACTTGGAAATTAAGTGTAGTGGCGCCATCTGTTGTCGAGTATTTGAACTTCATTCAGAACAACGGTTATTTGGGTTGCGTTTCGAAAGGCGCTGCGAGCAATTGCAGCATGTGTAGTAATGGCGAGAAATTTTAAATTCCAATTTCAATAAAGTCTTAAATTACATTTGTTACTATACTAAAGTTATTACATTTTGTGTATTTATACAGCAGTAGTTAAGTTTTATTTTGAAGTTAAAGCGATATAATTTTAGTTATTCATTATCAATTTAAAGGATTGTGTTGTGTTTTCTATAATTTTTTACTTTTACGTCTAGTTTATTTTTATTCCAACTACCACGTAATCTCATATCAACTCCCGAGCGAAGCCGGGAATCATAGCTAGTATTTTATATTGGTGACGCAAGCATGGAAAAATAAACAAATGTTGTCTTAGTTTAACACCGTCGCTCTTTAAGCTTTGATAAAATTGCCTAGGTAACTTTTGAAGTTGCACGACGTGTATGTTATGTACTTATAACAAAATGTACCGTAACAAAAACTACATAAAATGATTCAGTTTTAATAATCCTGCAAAAGCTTTAAATATTACTTTTATAACATGTGTGCGATATTGTTTTTTAACAAGAAACTTAAACATATATGTTTCTGACAACTGTCACTATTCTGGAAAACATGTGTTTTATTAAAATACCTACAATGCATTTTTCTCTATAAAGTAAAATACTTTCTGGAAATTGTCCGCCAGAATCTCGAAAATGTGATTTCTTGAACTATGACATTTTAAACGATCGTTTCGATAAGACTAGCTACAATAGAATACACATATTTTAAAAATTCTTCTTCGATTTTTAAAAAGGAAATAAACAGCTCTTCTTTTGGCTCAGATAGAAAATATTTTAAAGAAACTGGTCCCTATTTTAACGATACTTCTATTTAAGTCGGTAAATTTACGAAAAGTCGAATGTACGAGGCCAATCCGATAAGTACTTAGCCTACACAAAAATAAAAAATTTTGAAAAAGTGTCGATGATTTATTCCTCAACATAGTCTCATTTAGGCTCAAGACACTTGACCCTGCGGTGCTCCAACTTTATTAACCTGCCTAAAAACTACGTTTTCTCGTTGCCTGCAAAGTAGGCCTCCGTGACGATGATGACTTCTTCATTCGACGAAAATTTCTGACCCGGCGAGTGACTTTCTCAAGTTTGGAAACAAAAAGAAGTCGCACGGGACAAAATCAGGCGAATAAGGTGGTTAAGGCATAGCCCAATTCGACTAGTTTGACCGGGGCGACGGCGAAGGTTTGAGCTGGTGCGTTGTTACAGTGGAAGAGCACTTTACTTTAGAATAGTAGAGCCCTGTCATCGTTTTGCCCTTCTGCATGTAGTCGATGTAGATCACACCTTGTGAATCACAGATTGTACAGTCTTTGCCTTTTTCGGTGCATGTTTACCGGATGAAGTCATCTGTTTCGACTGTTCTCTGCTGTCTGGTGTGTACTAGTAAACCCATGTTTCGTCGAGAGTCACGAAACGACACAGTATAGTTAAGCACCATATTTATTTCATTCTGAAAGCGATGCCGTCAAGTACACAAAAAATGATAAAGCAAATAAACACTTTTGTGAACAATGATTTATTGCAGCAAAAAATATTCAACCCGACGACTACGCCACGCGTTACACGTTTTATGGTACGCCAGGGACGAAATAAGAGAATGTTTTTTTAAGTACATGGTACATGTTTTCGCAGTATTTTTATTTATTTATATAAAAATACTTAATAAGGCTCTGTCAGAGGGTATGTGCTTTTTTAAAAGGTTTGTTTACTTTATCATTTTTTGTGTACTTGGCGGCATCGCTTTCAGAATAAAATAAATATGGTCTTAACTATAACTCTTTCTGAATTGCGGTAACATAGAGTTAACCACTGCTCTGAAGTGGTCTTACGGTTGCGCTTGTCGTCCGGAGTGAGCAAACGCGGCCCCCATCTCGCCGACAGGTTTCTCATGCTCAAAATACTTGTAAAATATGACCCCCGCGCTCTTTTAAAATGCCTACTGTCTAAGCAATCTCGCGCACCTTCAATCGACAGTCTGCCAATATGAGAATGTGGATTTTTGTTACGTTATTCTCTGTGGTAGCTGTTTTTGGAGCTTCTGGGTGTGGCTTAGCAAAACCCGACGTGCGACTACGTTGAAACTCGCTAAACCACACTCATCATCCAAGGGTTTTTCATTTCGCTGCGCGCCTTTTCTTCCGGGGACTGGAATTGAGTTACTGAGCGATGTTGCTCTTTTTCATTTTTCTAAAATCTGCAGACACATCCGTTTTTACACGCGATCAAAACAAAAATACCCAAGTCCGCTTCGACCAATTTTAGGCATGGAGCTGTCTACTAGAATATTCTAGACTCTAGACGATAGTAAATTACTTTTTTGATGTCTATAGAATAGGTTGCATAGAGTATATGGGCCGTTTTACAAGCAGGGTTAGTTTTAAGTGTAACTGTCTCTTCTTTCTATTCTTCTTTTTAGTTTTGTCTAATTAATAATTAGTTTTTCATAAATATATAAGAATATCGATACCGTAATTCGCAAATCGGCTAACTCCATTTTCCTTCAAAACAAAAGGTAGTTACTAGGACTATTTTAAAATATAATCCCAAAAGAATTTAGATGGTTTCTTTATTTAAAATAACTCCAAGAACATTTATCTACCTAACAAATGTCAAGAAAACCTTTTTAACACGCTTTTATTAACTTGGGTTGTAACTATCTATCAATCTATCAATCTGGCTGGCTATGTAACGGAATCTTTGAGCCTAATTTTAACCAACTTCCAGCTATTCGATTTCTTTGAAACTTTGCACACGTATTAAGGACCCATGACAATGCAATAATCTGCAAACAGTATCCCTTTATCTTTTTTTTAATCGCCAGGAAAAAAATTCCATTATATTATAAAAACAACACCTAGGATGCCATCTGTTGGCAAAATTTCAAACTTTGCTATTAAATGAAGAAGAAATTTTTTAGTGGATTGCAAAATGTTGGCAACGGTCCAAACATTGCCTGGATTGCCATCTGTTGGCAAAATTTGAAACTTTGCTACTTAATGAAGAAGAAATTTTTTAGTGAGTTGCAATCTGTTGCAAATTTTAAAATTTGCTACCATTGTCATTTCATAGGGGCTGGTTATTTTCTTTTGCTGCTTAATTAAATAGTATGTTCTAATTTACTGTTATATTAAGAATTTTGTGCAATATAACGAACTAAAAAATGAAAAATAATTAATAGTTTAAAAACTAAAAAACACGCTTTATATGCAACCGAACTAAAAATTAAAAAATAATTTTTCATTAAAAAAATATTTTCACTTCATAGTAAAAAGCGTGGGGTGCATTTTACTATTTTTTCATAACTTTTCCATCATAGATATTGGCAAATATAATAATTATAACATTTAATATATTAAGCACCCCACGCTTTTTACTATGAAGTGAAAATATTTTTTTTTAATGAAAAATTATTTTTTAATTTTTAGTTCGGTTGCATATAAAAGCGTGTTTTTTTAGTTTTTTTAAACTATTAATTATTTTTAAATTATTTTTATATTTTTGTCTCTGCTGTAAAATTTTGTGAATATGGAGTTAACCGATTTGCGAATTACGGTATCGATAAATATTTTTTCTTAATTTCTTAATTATTAATTTAAATATATTTTTGTTGCTATTGACCTTTTCGGTCTAGACTTGCGTTTTAACTATCAAAACAAAAACACTATTTTAAAATCTTATTTTGCTTTCCAGTTTGCTTTAATTACGGTCGAAATTATTACACAAACATGTAAATTTGCTTTAAATTATTCGAGAAAAATTCGCGTTATATTTTCGCCTTGTTTTCTTTAAAAATCTGAATCAAATATTTGCATGTCTTCTCTGATGCTAATATCCAAGAACCGCAAAACGTTTTATTTTCTTTGAAATTATCAAGGAAAGGCAGACCGTACCTTAAATATTTACTTACTTTCAAGGTAAATTATTTACAAGGGTATAATAAAAATTAATAAAGCGTGTTAAAGTGTATCCAAGCAGAAAAAAAACACCGTCATCGCGTTATCCAGAGAAGTGTTATTAATTTTGTGTTCTTTTAAGCCCTTAAAAGTATTTTAATTAATTTATCCATAATTTGTTTTTGTTTGTTAATCAGATCTTCCCTAACATGTTATTTTTTGGATGTACGAGGCCTAGACATATTTTTGCCCAAAAGCCTTTTTGAAACACTACATAAAGTGTTACGATTAGTTATCACACTTTAAATTAGTGTTTTGTTTCAATGCTCCCAGAATTTATTTTAATATGAATTTATGCAATTTAACAATAAACCGCGACATCAACTAAATTCCGCCCCTAATATTAAACTCTGGCAGTTTGCCGAGAAGTTTAATAGAATGTATTAGTAAAGTAATAATATAGCTTTGTTCGCGGGTCTAGTAATGAACTGATTCCGAACCAGAACCGAACTGGTTTAGAATTGTTTTAAAGCGCATGTCTAGTTATTTATTAGTTCGGAATTTTTATTTACCGCGAACGATTTTCTATACAGCTGAGGATGTATTCTAACCTAGCCTTTTGGTTAGGATTTTCATGGTTAAATTGGATATTACACAAAAAAAAATCAAACAAAAAGGTAAATTGTTATACTGTCGAAAGCCACTCGAGGTCTCTCGGCGGAAGACGAAGAATTCCTGCTTCCCTCGTTTTTAACATAAGTATGTGTATTTAACTAAAGATAAAATTGAAACAACAAGAAATGGTAAAATCTTGTAATATTGTCTACATTTTTTAATTAAATCTTTATTTATTTTATTGCATACATACATTCATACGGACTACAATTAAAAATCCTTTGTTTATATACGCTCAGAATCACAAAAATATATTAAAAAATATCAACAGGTATATTAACCCGCATAAAAAGTGACAGAAACAACTATAACTGTAATACAACGGTTTATTTCTGTACCACAAAAACAGAAAATAGCAGACTATGTCGACAATGCGCATGAAATTCGAACTGAACTTTTAGTTCCAACAAAAATCCGAGGACTGCTAAGCGGGTTACGAACCGGTAACGAACTGATTCCATTGTAACCCGCGAACACAGAACTGTTACTAAAAATTCAGGATTTCACTAATCGCGAACGCTGCTTTTTCACTGCGCATGCGAATAGTCCCAGAACCGGTTCAGAATCGAACCCGCGAACAAAGTAATGATTTTAGATGACACAAATTAAAATTTAAAAAATATACGGTATTTTATATACGATTTTTAAAATATTACTAATATTGCTGTATAAAATATATTTTGGTTTAAACGCAAGTTCTACTAACTTCGGTTCTTGAAAGAAAACACCCTGGATATTTCAGAAAAATTGATTCTAAAGGAAATTCTAAAAAAGGGCATAAGGCACGGGCCATACGTATCATGACTAGTTTTTGAGAAAGTAACGTTCTTGAATGTTTTTTTTTTTTGCTATTTTTAAGTCTTACGCTACAGTTTTTTTTATTTAAGTTAATAATTCATTGACTTCTTTTTTGTTTGACCTCCGACAGTGCGGACGTGCGTAGAGTAGTTTAAAAAAACTAAAACACGCTTTTATAACCGTAGAAGAAAATGGCTCTTTCAATCAAGAGTTTGTATTACAGTAATAAGGTCAACACGAATCATATTATATACCTTATCTAGGATTATAATAAAATTTAAGATAATGACAGAATAATTCACTTCAGTAGGTGGGTGCTTAATATGTTAAATGCTGCAACTATTTCATTTGAATATCTATGAGGGAAAGTTATGAAAAATAGTAAATGCACCTCACGCTTTTACCTGAAGTGAACCAATCTGCTATTTCTTAAATTTTGGCTGTATAATTCGAGGTATATAATTATGATTCATTGTTTGACCTTATTACTGTAATACAAACTTCTTTGCAATGAAAAATTATTTTCCAATTTTTGGTTTCCAGTTGCATATAATAGCGTGTTTTTTTAGTTTTTTTTTAAACTGTTATTTATTTAGGTTCAGTTTTAGCTGTCGGTAGACTCAATCTAGTTTCTGCAGGACATGTGATATTGAAACGATTGATGAACTATTTCGTAATCTAATCATTTCATTTGAAGCTCTTTTCACTGTTGCATGGGGTTTCGAACGCGACTATCTCAAACAAGTTTCTGTCAGCCTTATGCCGAGAGTACGTCCGGAAGGGGCAGATGCGCAGATGCGCACTGGTCTTCTGTTGATACTCCTACGAAACCGATAAAGGAATTTGTTTATCTGGCGAATCTAATCAGGACTAACGGATACTGTTTGCGGATTATTTAATGTCATGGTCTTGATACGTGTGAAGTTTCAAAAAATCGAATCCCTGGAGTTGGTGAAAATTAAGCGTGAGTCTGACATAATATACATACATACAACCCAAGAAAAATGTCAGCTTTATATAAGGTAATGATACAAAGTTACAGTCCCCTAATTTCTTTCGTATTTACCTTTAAGACACGGACGTGTATATAGCTTTTTTATGGGGGAGAGGAGCACACAAAAAAATTAGCTATTTAATTATTGAAGAGCAAAAAGAAGGTTCTCGTTTTCAAAAACATCTCATTTTACTGAGTTTTCTATTTCCACATGTTCTCTTTCCCTATGCTAAGAGGGGAGGGGGTCGACATAACCGTCCGCAATAAAAACATCACAAACAAATTGTCTCTATCTTTCTCATGCTAAAAGGAAATACGCCCATGCTTTGAGATATGGAATTTGTTGGTTAATTTAATGCATAAAATATGTAAAAATATCATTTTATAATTTTAACCATTTTTTTAAGGATAAATAAAAATAAAACTTCTCAAAAGTTTTCTGATGAGTAAAAGCAGCTTTAGATATCAAAATTCTACATTTTTGGATAAAATCCCAGAAATAATATCCACAAACAGATATCTTAAGAAATCTTTAAAGTACAACACTATTTAAAAACCTTTCTTACTAATTGAAAAGTGTTTTTCAGCAAGAGTAAAATAGAGTAATAGGTTCATAAAATATATAGGTTCATGAAGTGCAAGATAAAACCGCTTCAAATAAGGACTATCGTTAAACATTTTACTATTCTCAAAGCGCTTTACTTTAAAATTAGTATGACCATAAACTTAATAAAGTAATTTTCCATTCAACTTACGAAATTTATTTTATACAAGTCATTTTGTGACCGTTGTTTTCCTGTAATTCGACTTTCCGCCGATTGGCGTAGCGGGCCTTGGAGGGGCCCCGTATCACAAGAAGTTAAGGGGCCCAAAAAAAAATTTAACACCAAAAAAAAGGTGTCCTCTTTCCGCTTGAAGTGGCGCCAAAAAAATTTAATAATAAGAGCAAAAAAAGGTAATAGTTCGATATAGCGGTTTTCGCTATTATAAGAGATTTTCGAAACATTCTTTTTCAGGGCGTTTCTATAGGTCGATTATGACACAAATCTGTGTGCGCGTTTTCCAAAATCCATTTCTATAATTTATTATTAATAAAAACATATTACGAGACGGTGGAGTGAACAGGGGTGCTAGGTGGGGACAAAACAGTATAAATCTAACGTCAAATACAAGAAAACATTAATACACTGCATTTGGGGTACATGAAAAATGTAAATTAATTTTGAAAAGTATTAAATTTTTCGAAAAACTATCCCACACCATTAATTAAAGAAGGAAAATAGATAAACATTTTGGTCAGCTGATAACATGAAGTTCGTCATTATGAAAATGACAGTCTTGATAGAAGCAGCGTTACCAAACTTCTTATGAAGAATTAACACCAAGCCTATTTCAGGGATTATCCACCATTTCCGTGAGAAACAATGGTATTTTTTGTAGAAATGCCTCCTTCTTTATGTTTAGGTATTTTCCTTTTTCTCTACAAATTATAATAGGAAGAAGGAATAACTTAATTTTTCATATGAATTTTGTCCTGTATCTTCCTTTTTTAAGCTATTGACACTTTCTCACTTTATTTGGCAACATCGCAAGACATTTACAGTTCTATTGCAAACTCTTCTTTTTATGCAGTGACAGCCATGGCGGGATTGTTGAACTATTATTTATTTTTAATTTTTTTAAACAATTTTTGGACATTTTTGTAAACAGAAAGTGCGGTGTGTACTGTGAAATACTGTTTTTGGGCGTTTAATGTAGGATTTCCACTGTTTCGTCCCCACCCAGCACCCCTGTTCACTCCACCGTCCCGTAATATGTTTTTATTAATAATAAATTAAAGAAATTGATTTTGGAAAACGCGCTCACAGATTTGTGTCATAATCGACCTATAGAAACGCCCTGAAAAGAATTTTTCAAAAAGCTCTTATAATAGCGAAAACCGCTATATCAAACTATTCCCAAAAAAAACACTTTCCAAAGAAGGTAATTGTTTTTCTTATTTCAGCATTGCTTTTTCGTTACTATAAAAAAAGGGCCCCTCTTTCCCAGGTTTACCGATAGTTTTCTAACAATAATTTTTGCTTACACACATTTGTTGTCCCCCCAAATCCTGGGGGTCCCGTATAATTAATACGGCTGATACGGCGCCCCTGCTTTCCACACTACAAGCCCCTTGTACTAAATGTGTCTTTAATTAAATAGATAATATTCGGGCTGGTCAAAAACTTAACGTTGCACGTAATAATCCCGGGTCACCGTCTTCATTGCGACCCGGGGTTTTCCATTTATTTGGAGACTCCGTAATTTTAAAGTAACCAGCCAAGTAGTCGTTTCTACCAGGTTATGTATATTTTTTTCTTTTCTTTATTTGTCATTTAGGAGCCTCTATGCCCAAGAATTTAAAACTTTTATTAAATAGTTTATTCTAAAGCTCAAGAACTTTACTTCTTATTATTATTATTATTATATATATATGAATAAATTGCAAAACACCCCGTGTGGACTCTTTATAAACATATTTTACAAATAATATAGATTTTTCAAGTAAAATAATGTTTTCTTGCCTTGAAACACTCAAGTGTTGACACATGAAAAATTGGAAAAAAATTATGTGTGTCTCATATTTACTAAAGGCCTAAGTGCTTTTTAAAACGATGAAATGACTTAAAAATGGGATTTTTCAGTCTGTCTCCCTTTGAAAGCGTTTTTTGCTCTTTATACTGATTTTCAGGCGAAAGATATTAAATGAAAGCCCTTTTAAAAAATAGTTATTGGTGAAGACATTTTGTATGCGGTAAAATCTAAAAAACCAGACATATATGGGAAGATAATGGTAATTTAAGTCGAAGCTTTCAATCTTTTCACTTAACGAAATATTTAAGATACTACACTTTTGTTTTTATCCCTCAATAAATAAACATTTAGTAATACACTTTTAGACGTATCTAGAGAAAGCTAACAGAGGAAAAATAATGAGGTTACTTTTTGAAAAGGGACTGGTAATAGAGGTGTAAAATAATAATTTTATTTATGATTTTCGTCTTCATACGAAATGTACAGGGTGTCCAGATTTCGTTGCAATTGCAGGGTATCTTGGATATTATTAGAGACAAAAGGCACGTTTTGTTGCATTCTTCTGGGTTGAGAAAGAAACTGCTAGCAACATAACGGTTTAAAGGAAAAAATTAAATGTTAATTGTAAAAAGGCGTCAAAATAACCTTAAAGTAAAAAAATCAAAGTGTGCAGCAACCACGGGCGGCCCCAAAACGAAAAGATAAATGCCGTTATATAAATTAATTTAAATTATAAAAATTTGAGGTGTTGTGAATATTCTTTTAGAAGAAGAAGGAACTTTAAAATCATTGATGTATAAACAGCTGTTTCTTCCCCCACTCCAAACCAACATTCCACCAGCTCTACGGTCAAAATAGTCAGTGTAGGACTGGTGGCCGCAGAAACCGGTGTAATTTGCAAGAAAACGCTATTTTTGTATAGATGGGTCCATATTTAATTCATTCTGAAAACGATGCAGCCAAGTACACAAAAAATGATAAAGTAAACAAACCTTTTCGAATGAACATAGCCTCAGACAGAGCCTGATTACATAGTTTTAGATAAATTATAAAAAATACACTGTTAAAACACGTATCACCTACTTACAAAACATTCTCTTATTTCGCCTCTGTCCTACTATAAAACCGGTGGCACATGGCGTGGTACTGGAAACTCGTCGGGTTAAATATTTTTTGCTGCAATAAATCATTGTTTACAAAAGGGTTTCTTTACTTTAACATTTTTACTATCTATCTATCTATCTATGTAACGGAATCTTGAGCCTAATTTTAACCAACTTCCAGCTATTCGATTTCTTTGAAACTTTGCACACGTGTCAAGGACCGATGAAGATGCAATAATTTAAAAACAGTATCCCGTTATCTTTTTTGAATCGCCAGGAAAAAAATTCCATTATATTATAAAAACAACACCTAGGATGCCATCTGTTGGCAACATTTCAAACTTTGCTATTAAATGAAGAAGAAATTTTTTAGTTTTTACACAATTTGGTTAGTTGCACCATGAGTGTTTAATTTTTATGAAAAATAAAAATATAGGGTTAGTTGCACCATTAGTTCAAGGATTAAATAATAAAAATTACATTATGTGTAATGTATACATAATACATAATGTGCAATTAATAAAAATTAACATTCTTTTTTGATCGCCAGGAAAAAAATTTTCCTTTATATTATAAAAATATAAAAACAACACCTAGGTTGCCACCTGTTGGCAAAATTTCAAACTTTGCTACTTAATGAAGAAGAAATTTTTTAGTGAGTTGCAATCTGTTGGAAAAATTTTAAAATGTGCCACTCTTGTTCATTAAAAAATTTTTTCGCCATTTTGTCAAGAGTAGCAGAAACTAAAAAATGAAAAATAATTAATAGTTTAAAAACTAAAAACACGCTTTATATGCAACCGAACTAAAATTAGAAAATAATTTTTCATTACAAAGAGTTTGTCACTTCAGAATAAAAGCGTGGGGTGCATTTTACTATTTTTTCATAACTTTTCCCTCATAGATATTTGCAAATAGAATAATTATAACATTTAATATATTAAGCACCCCACGCTTTTTATTCTGAAGTGACAAACTCTTTGTAATGAAAATTATTTTCTAATTTTTAGTTCGGTTGCATATAAAAGCGTGTTTTTTTAGTTTTTTAAACTTTATGTACTTGGTAGCATCGCTTTCAGAATGAATTAAATGTGGACCCATCTATACCATTCCGATTCCGGAATGGCAGCAATAAAACGCACCTAGAGTCTTGCGGTTTCCGCAAACTGTTACTCGTACTACTTTTGACGAAACAAAAGATGACACTAAAGGATTTTTTATGGCCTTCTTCGTTTCTGACATACAGGGCAAAATTCATTCTTTTTCATTTTCGGACCCCTCTCGTATTTCAGTTGTCTTATAACTTACAACAAAATAAACTTATACTTTAAACTTTTAAGATCCAGTGTGGCAAAGTTAAAAAAACAACTTTTTACCATTACAACACACTGTGTAGCTGAGATTTGGTCATACAGAAAGAGATTTTTTAAACTCCAGACATCTCAAAAACGGCTGCCCTAATAAGCTTTTTCCACGTATACCTTTTTTAAGTATCCAAAAGTTAAGCACGGAGTGGCCCAAGAAAATTATTTCGTCTTAATGTTTTTAAGATACCTTAGGTTGCACCCTTTACAATGAGAAAATATTTTAATTTTCATTTCCCTAAAAATCATAAGGATACCCTTATTATTAACAAAATTACAAATATTTAAGTTGAGTTAAATAGTCATAAAATAGAGACATTTTGCACCTCTTATTTTGCAATTCCGTCGTGGTTAACGTTATTCTGAGTCTGCGCAGTAACGCAAACATGATCCGTTATCGTTATTAACCATAACGGACTCCTTTAATTACGGATGAATACCGAAGAGCTTATCGTTATCGTTATCGTTATTGTTAAACTGCGTGGTTGCCGGATTGTAGAAATTTTAATATCAATTATTTAAAAGGTTAAAATTTTAATGCCGTATTAATTAAAATATCATTTATACATAGGCTCTAATTAGCGAAAAATCCATAGCAGTAAGAAAAAATAAAATAGTGTAAAAAAAAATGAAAACGGACTTGCATTTTTATGGATGTTTTAATTCAGTAATTAATTTACATGTTACAATCTGGCACACTTGCTTTTTATTCTACTACCAAACCTAACCTTAATTTTTGTGTTTTGCTTATACTGTATTGTTACATCTACTTTGAAAACAAAATCAAGAGAATTATTTGCATATATTTTAATATAAATATATAACTTATGGAGAATAAAAGTAAGTACTGATTTTTCGTAAACTTCAAAATCGGTGAACCACAGGTAAGAATAAGGTTATATGTCGAAAGCGCAGACGCAAGATAAATTTATTCGAAGAGGCTGCAAAATCTCTGTCTAAAACTGCTGCTGTAATCGTTATGTTTAATAACGATAACCATAAGGATGCCAAAAAAACGTCTGTTATATAAAGAGGTGCAAAATGTCTCTATTTTATCTTTATGATTTTATGGTAGTTTTCCACACCTTTTAGACACCCTATATTTAAATTTTTAAATGCACCTCGTATTCAAAAAAAAATATTTAAATTTGTGTGGAGTGCTATAAAAGTAAACTTTTACCAAATATTTTTTCAGTCAGAAGTGTCGGTTTAATAAATTATGATTAAGTTAGCTTAAAATATGATTTTAATTTATTTATTTTTCACTTTGGGACACATTTCATAGAAATTTACTAATTGATCTGTCATTTTCGAAGATTTATTAATTTCGCAAGATTAATGTGTTTTCAATATTTCTTCTTCAGTTTTATGCCCGTGACATTGCAGGCGCTGATAAATTCTGACTCAGCCATAATATTGAACATTTTAAATTATTTTACCAAAGAAAATTTAATCAGATATTTTAGGAGCAATCATAAAGTAACTTATAATTTTGTAACTAAAATCTATGCACAGGGTTTTAACTTTTAACCAGCTAATTTCTTCTGCAAAATAAATAGTTAGGACTATTTTTACCATTTATTACTAACAAACTAATTTTTCGTGAGAAGCTTTATATTTACGAGACGCCCAGCTTTTTTTACAACACTTTTCGTTAGTGGTAGCTTACAGGAGTAGCAGGAATTAAATGTGTTGATTTAACGAATATCAAAAATTTATTGCTAAGAGAGAGACTTCTGTTAAATTTTAAGATAATTATCTACATAACCGAAAAAATATTTGTCCTGCAGAATGTAAGGTTTCATCAAAAAGTCCCCTACCACCAACAATGGGATTAATAATTAACCATACATTTTTGTCCAACATGCAGCAGTTTCTTTCTCAACTCAGAAGAATTCAACAAAACACGCCTTTTGTCTCTAATAATATCCAAGATACCCTGCAATTGCAACGAAATCTGGACACCCTGTACATTTGGTATGAAGACGAAAATCATAAATAAAATTATTATTTTACACCTCTATTACCAGTCCCTTTTCAAAAAGTAACTCCATTATTTTTCCTCTGTTAGCTTTCTCTAGAGACGTCTAAAAGTGTATTACTAAATGTTTATTTATTGAGGGATAAAAACAAAAGTGTAGTATCTTAAATATTTCGTTGAGTGGAAAGATTGAATGCTTCAACTTAAATTACCATTATCTTCCCATATATGTCTGGTTTTTAGATTTCACCGCATACAAAATGTCTTCACCAATAACTATTTTTTAAAAGGGCTTTCATTTAATATCTTTCGCCTGAAAATCAGTATAAAGAGCAAAAACGCTTTCAAAGGGAGACAGATTGAAAAATCCCATTTTTAAGTCATTTCATCGTTTTAAAAGCACTTAGGCCTTTAGTAAATGTGAGACACACATAATTTTTTTTCCAATTTTTCATGTGTCAACACTTGAGTGTTTTCTTTTTTAACTTTTAGGCTAGAAAACATTTTTATACTTGAAAAAAACTATATTATTTGTAAAAAATGTTTATAAAAAGTTCACACGGGGTGTTTTGCCATTTATTCGGCCTATAGTTTTAATATTACTTTTATATGAATATTATAATAAAATAAATTATTTATTTATTGGTCCATGTGTATGGTTAACGATGTCGTGAAAAATAACTACTAATCAGTTGATTTTTTTCAATTGGTTTAATAATATTTATATAATTTAACACCCTCATTGCTTTTATTAACTTGGGTTGTAACTATCTATCTATCTATCAATCTATCCATCTGGCTGCCTATGTAACGGAATCTTTGAGCCTAATTTTAACCAACTTCCAGCTATTCGATTTCTTTGAAACTTTGCACACGTATTAAGGACCCATGACAATGCAATAATCTGCAAACAGTATCCCTTTATCTTTTTTTAATCGCCAGAAAAAAAATTCCATTATATTATAAAAACAACACCTAGGATGCCATCTGTTGGAAAAATTTCAAACTTTGCTATTAAATGAAGAAGAAATTTTTTAGTGGATTGCAAAATGTTGGCAACGGTCCAAACATTGCCTGGATTGCCATCTGTTGGCAAAATTTCAAACTTTGCTACTTAATGAAGAAGAAATTTTTTAGTGAGTTGCAATCTTTGCAAATTTTAAAATTTGCTACCATTGTCATTTCATAGGGGGCTGGTTATTTTCTTTTGCTGCTTAATTAAATAGTATGTTCTAATTTACTGTTATATTAAGAATTTTGTGCAATATAACGAACTAAAAAATGAAAAATAATTAATAGTTTAAAAAACTAAAAAACACGCTTTTATATGCAACCGAACTAAAAATTAAAAAATAATTTTTCATTAAAAAATATTTTCACTTCATAGTAAAAAGCGTGAGGGTGCATTTTACTATTTAATGTTCATAACTTATTCCATCATAGATATTGGCAAATATAATAATTATAACATTTAATATATAGTAATGCACCCACGCTTTTTACTATGAAGTGAAAAATATTTTTTTTAATGAAAAATTATTTTTTAATTTTAAGTTCGGTTGCATATAAAAGCGTTTTTTTAGTTTTTTAAACTAAATTATTTATCAAATCGACATATTTAATCCCTGCTACCCCTGTATGCTACCACGAACGAAAATTATTGTAAGGAAAAATGTTGGTCGTCTCGTCAAAATCAAGAAGCTACTCACGAAAAATGAGCTTGTTAGTAATGAATGGTAAAAATGGTCCAAGGATCCCTAGCCATAAGGGATAGTTTGTTGTAAAAACAATGTGTCAAGAGTCAACCATTACACAGTTTATGAAAGCTATAGATTTTCGAATTAATGATACTAGACTGTACTAGTCTACTAATCTGGGCTGGACGACATACCAGCAGTCGTTTTAAAAAATGTGCTCCAGAACTTGCACCAATCTTAACTCGGCTCTTTCGAATTTCTTACGACACAGGTATCTTTCCGGAGAGCTGGAAAGCTGCACGTGTTCAACCTATTCCCAAGAAAGGATCTAAATATCTTTCATCTAACTATAGACCAATTTCAATTCTCTCAGTTCTTTTGTAAAGTAATGGAAAAATTAATTAATTCACAAATTCTTAAGTATTTAGAAAAACACAAAAATTTTGCATGACAGGCAGTATGGATTTCGCCACAAAAGATCTACAGCAGATCTTCTTTCCTTCGTATCACACTGCTGGAATAAGTCTCTTGAGTTTCTAGGTGAGTCCCAGATTGTTGCTCTTGATATATCCAAAGCTTTTGACCAGGTCTGGCATGCCGCACTTCTTAATAAACTTCCCTCCTATGGTCTTTCAACTAAACTCTGTACTTGGCTCTCTAGTTATCTATCTGATCGTCGTATATCAGTTATTGTGGACGGCCATTCTTCAAGCTTTCACCAAGTAAATGCTGGAGTCCCTCAGGGCTCAGTTCTGGCACCAACATTGTTTCTTCTTCACATCAACGACCTTCTCTCGTCCACAACTAATTCCATTCATAGTTTCGCCGACGATAGTACCCTTCACTCCAGTTTTCAGGTTCCTAAACCCATTACTAAACCTGACTTTGGAAAACAAACGCAGAGCGATGCAGATATCTCTTTCGCAGGATCTTAATTTATTATTGGATTGGGGCGCTAAAAATCTCGTCCATTTTAATGCATCCAAAACACAATCATGTTCCTTGTCGCGAAAAGAGTCATCAAATACTCATCCTCTACTTATGAAGCGGCCAAGTTTTACAGAGCAAAGACACCTTTAATCTTGTGGGCGTCACATTTGAAAGTAACCTTAACTGGCATAAACACATTGTATCTATAGCCACGGCAGCTTCAAAAAGCTTGGATTTCTCTTTCGAGCCAAAAGTATTTTTCCCCTTCTAATTTATACACTTTATATGTGTCCCAAATCCGACCTCCCTTGGAATATTGTTCTCATATCTGGGGCATGGCGTCCCCCACAACCTAAGCATTCTTGATTCTATTCAAAGAAGAGCTATTCGTCTCATTAATGATCCTTCACTTACAGAAAGGCTTCCCTCTCTTGCCCATCGTCGGGCTGTGGGTGACTTATCGCTTTTTAACACGCTTTTATTAACTTGGGTTGTAACTATCTATCTATCTATCTATGTAACGGAATCTTTGAGCCTAATTTTAACCAACTTCCAGCTATTCGATTTCTTTGAAACTTTGCACGTGTCAAGGACCGATGAAGATGCAATAATTTAAAAACAGTATCCCGTTATCTTTTTTTGAATCGCCAGGAAAAAAATTCCATTATATTATAAAAACAACACCTAGGATGCCATCTGTTGGCAACATTTCAAACTTTGCTATTAAATGAAGAAGAAATTTTTTAGTTTTTACACAATTTGGTTAGTTGCACCATGGGTGTTCAATTTTTATGAACAATAAAAATATAGGGTTAGTTGCACCATTAGTTCAAGGATTCCATAATAAAAATTACATTATGTGTAATGTATACATAATACATAATGTGCAATTAATAAAAATTAACATTCTTTTTTGGATCGCCAGGAAAAAAAAATTTTCCTTTATATTATAAAAATATAAAAACAACACCTAGGTTGCCACCTGTTGGCAACATTTCAAACTTTGCTATTAAATGAAGAAGAAATTTTTAGTGGGTTGCAATATATTGGCAACGGTCCAAACATTGCCTGGATTGCCATCTGTTGGCAAAATTTCAAACTTTGCTACTTAATGAAGAAGAAATTTTTTAGTGAGTTGCAATCTGTTGGAAAAATTTTAAAATTTGCCACTCTTGTTCATTAAAAAAATTTTTCGCCATTTTGTCAAGAGTAGCAGAAACTAAAAAATGAAAAATAATTAATAGTTTAAAAAAACTAAAAAACACGCTTTTATATGCAACCGAACTAAAAATTAGAAAATAATTTTTCATTAAAAAAATATTGTCATTTCATAGTAAAAAGCGTGGGGTGATAAATATATTAAATGTTATAATTATTATATTTGCAAATATCTATGATGGAAAAGTTATGAAAAAATAGTAAAATGCACCCCACGCTTTTTACTATGAAATGACAATATTTTTTTAATGAAAAATTATTTTCTAATTTTTAGTTCGGTTGCAATATAAAAGCGTGCGTTTTTTAGTTTTTTTAAACTATTAATTATTATAGTACTTCCATGTAGTCTTTTGCTCTGAAGAACTGTCCAGTATAGTTCCTCCAGTCACGGTTCCCAACAGAGAAACCTCGTGGAATGCCGCGCGTATGCATCCTCCTATACGGTCCAACTGGACAGGCCCCGAACTTCCCAGCTTGTTCGTTCTTTTATCCCTAGAGTTTCTAGTATGTGGAACCATGCTGCCCGCGGAGGTCTCTTCCTTCCCCCCAAATGTTCGCAAGTATTTAAGTCCGGTGTGAACAAACTCCGTCTTACCTCGCTTAAGACACATCCACGGTGCCGTTAGTATTTAGGGCTTCTCGTGGTTTGTCCAAGATTTAAAAAAAAATGATACTAGATGTTGATTTTTAAGTCTTGTACACAGCGAGTAAAACTAATATTGTTTTTTTATTTTCAGACCCAAATCACCTGGAACGACCAATACGTCAGCGTGTACGTCAAACCTACGCCGACTGGGTTCGAACATCATCACATCGACGGTTACTACATCTTGTACTACTTATTTAGGTAATTTTCGTCCATATGATTCCCTGTATAGCCCTGACACGGTCTGTAGCTGGATAACCATGGGGTTTTTAAAAAGTAAATACTGGAACATATACAGGTTGGATAAGACCACAGTATAAAATTATTTTAGTCTATACAGGGTGTCTCAAAAAGTGTGACGTCTCAAAGTTATATTTTTAAATGGAATACCCTATATTTTATGACGGTTTTAGATTCTACTTTAAAAATAA
This sequence comes from Listronotus bonariensis, assembly GCA_014170235.1. Taxonomy (NCBI): domain Eukaryota; kingdom Metazoa; phylum Arthropoda; class Insecta; order Coleoptera; family Curculionidae; genus Listronotus; species Listronotus bonariensis. Next base: position 30,990 of record JACEGR010004864.1, read on the forward strand.
CTCAAGTTTGTTTATAGTACTAAGTATCTACTTTATTCGTTTTTGTGATATTTGATTTTTTTGAAAAATGCAGAGGTAAAATTAAATTGATTTTACTTTTTAACACTTTTAACACTTTAAACTTTTAAAATGTGTAACAAGATTAGAAAAAAGTCTGCCATATCATACGTAGGTCAAATCAAGATCAAATATTGTACAGGGTGATCAAAAAATAATTTCAATTTTTCAGAAAATCAAATAGCCATATCTCTCTTATTTTAAATGGAACACCCTGTATTTCTTTACGTCACATGGTGACAAATTAAAATACTCTTTTCAAATGGTGTATAGGTTGCCTATACCTATCTTTTGTGCTTCTTTAGTAAAATCTGCTTTACAAATTGTTTAGTCCAAATGTTTATTTAAATTAAAGTTGGCTGTGACATAGCAGCCATTAATATTTTTCTTAAGAAAATAACAACGACCATTTATTGATTACTAGTGTTTTAGTCAGTTTAAAAGAAATTTCAATGATTTTAAATAAAAACCCTTCTTCTACAATAACAAGATGATATAATACTGGTATGATGAAAATGGTTTACTTTTAGTCTAGAGTTAACCCTGAAAAATATTCCAGGAGTAACCATCTGATAACCTTAATAGTTGCTTTAAAAATTTGACACAGTGATTATGGATAATGGAAGAAACGAGTTATAGGTCACAGAATGTCGTCAGAACTGACCAGAGGCGTATTAGGATTGTTTAAAAACACAAGTTTTATCATTACCACATTCAGCTGAAATAGTGTTATTGGAAGTAGCATTATAGCAACTAATGATTTTTCTGTGAATTTTAAAAATAGTGGCAGATAATAATAATAACAAAATCTTTTAATTCTCTGTGCTTCTTTCAACAAATTCTACATTTTGCAATAACGGCCTAGTAAACAGGCATAGCTATATCACAGCCTACTTACATTTAAATAGACATTTGGAATAAAAATATGTTAAAACGGAATTAACCTAAAAGTATAAAAGATAGGTATAGGCAACCTATACACCATTTGAAATTAATTTAATTGCACCCTTGCATTTTGAAAAAAATCAAATATCACAAAAACGAATAAAATTAGACACTATATATTAGATACTATAAACAAACTTTAAATTATTTTTTTATGTAGAATTTAAAACCGTCATAAAATATAGGGTGTTCCATTTTAAAAATATAACTTTGATACGTCACACTTTTTTGAGACATCCTGTATAGAGTAAAATAATTGTATACTGTGGCCTTATCCGACCTATATATGTTACAGTATTTACTTTTTTAAAACCCCATGGTTATCCAGCTACAGACCGTGTCGAATATGCAAAATCTGGCCGTAAAAATAGAGTCTTAATTAAAAAAAAGGTTTGAGGTTAAAGAATTATTACGATATTGGGGAAAATGCTCGGACCCGTAAATTAATATTATCAGTTGCGCTCACAAATTTTTAATTAAACTTTTCGTAAAAAATTTTGTTATTGAATATCTTTCAACGATGTTTAAAAATGCATAAAAACTTAAAGTTCCAATTAAAAAATCCACTTATAACATCATATTTCAAATTATAAAACATTAAGGGTGTGTCCCAATTGTCCGAGGAAGTCCAGCAATACTGTTGTTTAAGGTGATGTTAAAAGATCTCATACAGTGTGATCCCAGGCCCGATAGGTGTAACAATTGGACCAGGAATTTTGAATTTTGAGAACGAGGAATTTTGGAAAAACTATTTGCATAGTCTAAAAACTAGAAATACAAAATTTTACTTCTATTGTGGTATTATACAGGGCGGAGTTATAACTAAAAATGATGCAATGCCTGGGGAGATGCTTCTACCTTCATTTAGAAAAAAAAATTAATAAATGTTGTACAGATTAATTTTATTTCAAAATTTGAAGGAAAAGCATGAAAGTAAAAAAAAAACGTTATTGTCAATTTTTACATTACGCATTACAAGCCTAATTAATGGGCAAAATTTATAAGAAAATTTATTTATTTTAAATATTTTACGGAATTATCTTTCTTTAACCAAGTATTTTAGAAAGTGTTGATGTGTAATGTAAAAAAATTTATATTTTTTACTTTCACGCTTTACTTTTTGAATTTTTGACATGAATGTGATTCTCTACAACATTTACCTACCTCATTGTTCTGGTTTGACTTCCAAATAAAGGTACTTTATTTTTGGTCGTTCCATCATATTTGTTAGTTCTAACTTGCCCTCTATATTACCAATCAGAATTGCGTTAGGTATTTAGCTGGTTTTGGACCATGTGACCAGTTTTCCGTCACTTTTTGAAACACCTATCCTGGGACACTGCTTATATAGGTTTACCGATTTCCAAATTTGCAGATTTTTTTCGCTACATTTTTGGTGTGCTCCAAGAACACAGAAAAATTTCTGAGGAGAAAATTAACTGCATATTATAAAGGCATTTCTTATAGCTTTGCCCTATATTTTAAAACATTACACTGTTTTTTGTCACGAATTATTCAAAATCCTAAATATCTAGATGTTTCATTAAAAATGAGATTAAACTGTTTTAATATTGAGATGATCAGGCTATAAGAAATACCCTCGTTCGCGAACTAATAATAACAATTAGACATGTGTTTTAAAACAATTCTAAACCAGTTCGGTTCTGGTTCAGAACTGGTTCATTACTAGATTCGAACAAAGCCACAATTGTCGAGCATTTTTCTAAAAAGTAACTTGTTTTTGATTTATTAAATTAATTTATTTCTGGTTAGAGACTCGCATTTTATTGAGGATACAAATGGTAATGTTTCAGTAAAAAAAAAAAAAAATAAACATCTTGTTTTTTAAATGCTTGATCATTAATCTAGTTTATTTAACAATTTTTATGATGTTGTTTTAATCAAGTTTAAGATGTCTCAACTTTTGTTGACGGTGTATAAAACTTTTAGATTGTCAACATCTGGGAATAAATTATAAGCTAATTCTATAAAGTTCCTTGCAAAGTTTTAGATTCTCTTAACTTTATAAGTAAGATGATTTATGTTCTTTAAACTTATTATTAAAATTCCTTTCCCTCTAGCCTATAATATGAGCTATTACCTTTATTACAGCTTAATCTGAAAAGATGATATTTTTCTTTGACGTTGAAAAATAACTGTTTTTTAATATTCGTAAAAAAATACAGTTTATAAACGGGTAATTGTAAAGAAAACCTATTTAACTAAATAAATACTGAATTTTGAGAAAAAAAATTCATACTCTGATAAAAAAATACTAAAAATAAATTTTTATTTTTATTACACGGCAATTTTTTCAAAACCCCTTAGTAGCATCAAAAAAATATAAGGCACCAAAAAATTTAGAATCTGCCGCGGCCTTGCTAGATATTAACATTATTTTTTTAATTAGCATACACGTAAAATTTTGCCCAAAAAAATGGCCTTCTGCAAAATTATCAGTGCAATTTCGAAATATTAGAAAATATATTTTTAACACGCTTTTATTAACTTGGGTTGTAACTATCTATCTATCTATCTATGTAACGGAATCTTTGAGCCTAATTTTACCAACTTCCAGCGATTCAATTTCTTTGAAACTTTGCACAAGTATCAAGGACCGATGACAATGCAATAATTTAAAAACAGTATCCCGTTATCCTGATTAGCACCGCCAGGATAAATAAATTCCTTTTTTAAATTATGGCGAATGCGCAAGGGCAATTGATCTACCTGTTTAAGCTTGTGCTGACGAAGGGAATTTTTAGTGAATAAACTGGAGCATTTATTTTTAAAAACTAATTGATATATCAAACTAAAAAATGAAAAATAAATAATAGTTTAAAAATTAAAAAAAACACGCTTTTATATGCAACCGAACTAAAAATTAGAAAATAATTTTTCATTACAAAGAGTTTGTCACTTCAGAATAAAAGCGTGGGGTGCTTAATATATTAAATGTTATAATAATTCTCTTTGTAAATATCTATGAGGGAAAAGTTATGAAAAAATAGTAAAATGCACCCCACGCTTTTTACTCTGAAGTGACAAACTCTTTGTAATGAAAAATATATTTTCTAATTTTTAGTTTGGTTGCATATAAAAGCGTGTTTTTTAGTTTTTAAACTATTATTTATTATTTTATAAAATATACTAAATTTAAAGTACCTAAATTATTTCGGGCTCTAAAACCGATTTTGTTCCGAAAAATAATTAGTATTAAGTACATTTTTCATTAAAGCGGGATTTTGTTATTGCAGAGCGGAAATACCGACAACAGAATCTAAATTTTTCAGGCCCTCGCGAGGAATATTTATCAAAGCCGCTTCAGGGATTTAATTTGGTATACCGAAAATATTTTTAATCTTGCAAAAAAAATATGCTTCTTTCAATGTATTAAAAATATATATTAACGTCTGATAACGTTAACGATCAAACAACCTTTTCTTTATTATCCATTTTAATTTTTTACTAGTTATACAGGGTAAGTGATTTAAAGGTGAGCGATATATGTTCAAAACAGTTTCAAATATTTTCATATTTATGTTATATTCGCAGTACAGAGGAGCATATTTTGTTTTATTTTAAAATATTTTCTTTGGCCCCTGTGAAGTGATGGGGTGATGGGGAAATGTGAAATTCAAATATATATTTTTTTATTTTAATATGCCATGCTATGTTAAACCGCTGTATGAGAATACAACGGTTAAACACGAGGTACGTGAGCAAAAAAAATCTTGTTACAGGATTGTGATCAATTATATATCTTGTTTTTACCCTTCCAACAAGTTTTTGGGTAATTAATGTACAGGGTGGGCCGTTTATCTTGGGACACTACCTTATCTCAGAAACTATAGCAGATGGAGCCAAAAGTTAAAAAAGAAGTTAATGGAGGTGTTACAAACCTTTAATTTATTTAAATGTTGTATATACAGGGTGTTTCATTATTCGTGGGCGAGTATCAACTTTCATATATTAAATGGAACACCTGGTATATTATTTCATTTTTGAATTCTGCACCAAATTAGACATATCTTGTATATAATGTCCAATTTCTTCATTCGGAAGCATTTATTGTTTCACTTTAGTAAGCTTTGTTGTAGACAAAGGACTTAAATAACGGCTTTTATACGCAATTTCGATAACTATTAATACAGGTTGCGCGAAAAATAAGATTAAAAATTAAATTTGAAAAACTGCGAACAAACGTTTTTTCACATCATAAATCACAAATAATATGCTGTTGCCGTATAAGCAGTTAGTGTGAGATGTCTCCTTGGACGCGTCTTTTGTTGTTGATAACTGTCATAATTCAAATATTTTTTTATGTATTTAGAAATTATTTAAACTACTTGTATTGCTCAAAATGGAGGGCATATTGAACACTTGTTGCAATAGTTATTATTGCCTAACCTAACCTTATAAAAAATGCCTTAATTTTTAATGCTAAATAGGACAAAACTATAAAAATAGGTAGTTTCCATTAATAAAAACGTTTTTTCGCAGTTTTTCAAATTTTATTTTTAATCTTATTTTTCGCGCACCCTGTATTATTAGTTATCGAAATTGCGTATAAAATCCGTTATTTCAGTCCTTTATCTACAACAAAGCTTACTGAAGTGAAACAATAAATGCTTCCGAATGATGAAATTGGCAGACATTTTACGGCTTGCAAACGTCATTTTTCGTATAAAAAATTAAAAATGTCAATAAAGGTTAGACTTAGGTATAGGACATTATACACAAGATATGTCTAGAATTTCGTGCAGAATTCAAAAATGAAATAATATACTAGGTGTTCCATTTAAAATAAGAAAGTTGATACTCGCCCACGAATAATGAAACACCCTGTATATACAACATTTAAATAAATTAAAGGTTTGTAACACCCCCATTAACTTTTGTATTTAACTTTTGGCTCCATCTGCTATAGTTTCTGAGATAAGGTAGTGTCCCAAGATAAACGGCCCACCCTGTACATAGTGTCATGCAGTTCCCTAAAGGTACACGCACATTCGACGGCATCGGAAGAACGGTACAGATCGGAAAAAATAGTTTTAGTGAAATTAATTGAGTGAATCTTAAAAGTCAGAGATTTTCCACCGGGGATTTAAACCCCTGGGTTAAAACCCCAGGGAGGAATCGGCTTGAATACTTGTCAAATAACGAAATCTATGATCTGTATCGCCCATATAAAACGGTATGAATAACTCAAATTAAGCTTGCAACCATGTTAATAAGCCCTCATCAGCATAACTTTGAACTAATATGAGAGTCCATGACAATTGATGTTCAAGTTTTCTTGTTGTTGTGGGAGTTAATATTGTGTTTTTAAATAATTTTATAATTTATTAAATAAATGCAATAAAAAATACATAGAATTAGTCTGCAATTTGTGCTAAGTGTTTTGGTGGTTATCATCATAGATTCCGTAAACAATTCTGCCATAAAGCAAAACGTGCAAAGTCGGATTTGTTATGCCTGCAGTTTAAGTGTAAATATTCAAGAACTTAGTTTTGTCACTTTATATAAAATAACGCGGAACGTTAGCTGGTAACTACTCTTTGATTTATTTAGGTTTTTAGCCCAAGTAGCAAGCTGACGTCATTATGACGTCATTTTTAAGTCATTTTAGGTTATTTTTGGTCATAGGGCCTCATCAGACCAAAATTATGACGTCATTTTAATGACGTGTTCTGGAAGTCGTTGAAGTGACGTCTTTTCGACGTCATTTTTTCGTCATAGTAGCTCATAAAAATCTAATGACGTCATGTTTAGAAAACCCGCCAGAAAAATTTTGTGACATTATATGATTCGTGTCAAAATCCAACCGAAATATCATATGACAGAAAAATAAGACGAATAATTTTACAAAATTGAAATAGGAAAAAACTCTACCGATAGATGGCGCAATGGACAATAAACTTCTAAGTTTATTCAACATCTTCGCTTTTTATTGCCTACACCGTACCGATGAGACCAAAATAGTTCGAGACCGATCTGCGGTTGGTGATCTCAATTAGCTTTGAAATAAATATCTTCGCCTAGTGTTAAAATCTGCGTCTCCAAGTTAGATAGTGTCCCGAGAGATGCGTCCTTGCAGTGCAAGGAAGTTGCAAGCAGTAAAGAGTTTTTTTCCTATTTCAATTTTTAAATAAAATACCGTATCATTTTAGCTTTAAAAAAGAATATGCGTCAATTTTTCGCCATCTGAAAGACGTCATTAATGGGACGTCTTTTGTCTGTGACTTAGGGAGGTCAGTTTAACGTCATTTTGTCGTCATCTTATATGACGTCTTTGCTGACCAAATGTGACCAAAAATGACTAAAAAGGGACTTCAATAAGACGTCGCTTGCTGCTTGGGAGACTATGATGCCTAATATTTTGTCTGAAATTTATTGTCTCTTGTTTTTAAAAGTGCTTGCTTCCAGCCCACACGCAAACCCAAAATCGTATATTTCTGTAAATATGGAAAATATTTTCGACACTTTTGATCTAGATACCCATTTTTATCAGCTGATTGATCGAATTGCCCGGCTGCTCCTTAATTTGAATTCTCTATTGGCGATTTTAAAGATCAATGAGACCTCTGGTAGTCAACGGCGCAACCTAGGAAAACAGGTAATCGTACATGTTTAACCATTGAAATGGATATAAATATATTATTATTTATTTACTTCGTTATGTTTACGCGCGTTTTTGTGCCTTGTGCGCGAATAGCTGTGTGTTTTGCTATTATTTTTATCAGAAAGTATTTCTTCTCACCTATATTAAAACGTTTATTATGGCATCAAAAGAGCCATTAACATCTAAAATAAAAGACGTGTGTATAATCAAAATAATATGGTTGGAATTCAAGATTTCTTCTCCTTCCACTGTGCACCTACTATCGGAAGTGCAATTGGGGTATGAAAATACTGAGTTTAGCGTCAAAAACAATTCTTCACTCATTCCGAAGTTTTACATGGCGATTTCTTCACTAATCACCACTAACAAAAAGTCTGTTAAACCATCAAGGGTACTACTCAAATTCACTAATCGAGTTTTAACACACTTAATACGTATAAATCTATAAAAATCACGGCTGTATTGAAACTTGAACAGTATTTTAAACCGTTTTAATACCCGGAATCCGTAATAGGATCAAAGCTAGCTACCTGCATATTACCTGCTTCTTGCGACTTTATTTACGTTTAGCAGCGCCCACATCGGTAGTTAAAATCGCCAATCGGCCGAATTTTAATTCAAGTTGCTATATTCCCGCGGGATTTTTAAATTTGGTCTCTACCGTCCGCACATACGTGCGCTGCTTAGTTTTATTTCACCGAGGCTAATTTTTCAGATCCGTACCGTCCGTCCGATGCCGGCGTATGTGCGCGTACCGTAAATATTTTTAATATTGCCCTATAGTTTGAAATTAAAGAAATAATAGCTCCGAATTATAATAATTTTTCATTAAAAAAATATTTTCACTTCATAGTAAAAGCGTGGGGTGCTTAATATATTAAATGTTATAATTATTATATTTGCCAATGTCTATGATGGAAAAGTTATGAAAAAATAGTAAAATGCACCCCACGCTTTTTACTATGAAGTGAAAATATTTTTTTTAATGAAAAAATTATTTTTTAATTTTTAGTTCGGTTGCATATAAAAGCGTGTTTTTTTAGTTTTTTTAAACTATTAATTATTTTTCATTTTTTAGTTCGTTATATTGCACAAAATTCTTAATATAACAGTAAATTAGAACATACTATTTAATTAAGCAGCAAAAAGAAAATAACCAGCCCCCTATGAAATGACAATAGTAGCAAATTTTAAAATTTTTCCAACAGATTGCAACTCACTAAAAATGTCTTCTTCATTAAGTAGCAAAGTTTGAAATTTTGCCAACAGATGGCAATCCAGGCAATGTTTGGACCGTTGCCAACATATTGCAACCCACTAAAAAATTTCTTCTTCATTTAATAGCAAAGTTTGAAATGTTGCCAACAGATGGCAACCTAGGTGTTGTTTTTATAATATAATGGAATTTTTTTCCTGGCGATCAAAAACAAGATAACGGGATACTGTTTGCAGATTATTGCATTGTCATGGGTCCTTAATACGTGTGCAAAGTTTCAAAGAAATCGAATAGCTGGAAGTTGGTTAAAATTAGGCTCAAAGATTCCGTTACATAGGCAGCCAGATGGATAGATAGATTGATAGATAGATAGTTACAACCCAAGTTAATAAAAGCGTGTTAAAAGATCTTGATTTTGAAGTAACACACACAGATGGTTTCTGTAGATATTACTTTTTACTAAAAATAAAATTTATAATACAGGGTGCGTCAAAAAGTCGATAATATATGAACTAAATGATCAATTTACTAATTTTTGACGAAAAATCCTCACAATTACAAGAAATAATATGACGCTTACCATAGAGACTAAATGTTTTATATTTCTAGAAAAACAAATTGTAGATAGAGTAAGTATATACTTTTGTACATAACCTCAATGGTACTGTAGTATTATGAATGTGTGTAAAGAAATAAGAACGAATATCTATTGTATTAATAAAATAAATTATAAAATGTGTTATATATTTGTTTATAATATACATTATAAAAGAAAGTACTATTAATATTTGTTGTGAATAACAATTAAATGTCAGATGAAAATAGGTTTAATAAAAGATATTTACGTTATTTTAAAAGTTTAAATTGTTTAAAATAAATTTGTTTGTTTTTACTTTCAAAAACAGAGCCCTAAATTGAAAGTATAAAACATCGACAGTGTAGTCATTATACACATTTAAAAATTATAAAATAAAGTACGATTCTTTATCTAAAGTTGTTTTTAACATAAAAGATAAGATCCCAGAAGTACTATTTTACTAAGTGTAAAAAGAAATTTAATTCTTTTAGAAATACCAAAATGCTAGGAAAAAAAATATACTTACTGCCCACAGATGTCGTTTGCAAGAGGACAAATGGACAAAAAAATATTTTCCTAATAAAAATTTTGCTTGTAAAAAAATATAAATCACGAAGAGAGAAAGTTGATTTTGTATACAGAGTTCGCAAAAACTTAAAAACATTATTTTTCCAAGAATAAACTACCTTTATATTTTATTTTTAAGCAAAATGTCATTGGGAAAATTTATTTAGAACAAAGTTTGTAATAGATAAAAATTATATTACAAAATATTATTAAACTCAATAATTTGGCGGAAATAACATTCGTTTACAGATGAAAAATTGTAGTGAAGGAATTTTGGAGGAAGCAGGTGTTTGAAAACTCCAAAATCAGCTTCATGAAACTTTTTGATACCCCTGTAATATTAATAAAGTCATTCAAAATTCAATTTTAAATACATTTTCTAAAGATGTTTTGCTAAAAAATAAAAATAAAGGTAGTTTACTCTTGAAGCAAAATCATGTTTTTCAAGTTTTTGTGAACCTTACAAAATCAACATTATCTCTTCGTGAATCAAATTTTTTACAAGTAAAAATTTCTCTCAAGAAAACCTTTTTGTCGAAAAATGACATTTTGCCTCCATTTGTCCTCTTGTACACCCCATCCGTGGACAGTCTGTAGATCTGTCAGGGCATAATTATTATGTATAAATACAGTCGAACCTCTATAACTCGAACCTCTACAAGTCGAAATTTTCTCTAAGTCGAAATTAGTTGGTTATAATTCTGGTTATCGTTTTATTACTAAAAATATGAAAATCAAGATTATACGAGTCGTGCCAGCTCGATTCCTTCAATTGACTTTCAAAGTGTTGAACATTAGCCGGTAGCGATAAGACAAAAACGAATACATTTAAAAGGAGCTGATTGCTTAAACGTAGTAATACAAATTTAATTTTAGTATGTTCTCCCCGTGGAGAAACGTATGGGAATAAAAGTTAAATACAGAATAATACATTTAAGACCAAAAGTTTCTGTTAATTTTTAATTTGTAATAGGTTAAAAATTGCCAAATTGAACATTACAAAGCTAAAGTTAAAAAAAATGGAGGAACTATAAACAATTTTCTACAGGCTACGTGTACCTCGCACTATCGATATAAACATAAACAAATATTCATCAATTTTAAGCGAAGAACCAATTCTAAAACGGTATTTACCAATCGGTTATGCTTGACGTTTAAACAATGTATTATACGTCAAAGTTGTCACCAATTATTACCGCGGTTATAATTGGTTAAACGCCTAAAATTGATGATTGTCTCGCTTTAGAGCGTCTTCTTTCCAAGCATGCCAAAATGGCGAACTTTAGCAAAATTTATATGTGTAACTTAATTTGGATAATTTTTTCCTTGCTATATTTTTATTGCAAACCTGTAAGTAAAGAATCTTTTTTTTAATAGGTTTATTATGTTTATTTATTATCGTTTATAAAAATTCGAAAAAAATAAGAAAATTAACAGAAATAAAATTTTAAACGCAGTGACACTTTCATATTCCATTTTTCTTTGATGTTGGGAACGGGATGTTTCATAAATAAAAATAAAAAAACTTAAAAAAAAACAATTTTGCTTTATTTTATCTAAAATTCAAACAACAAACATAATATAAAAAATTGTATACAATGACTACATATCAAGCCTTATATTAAACATAACAAAATATGTTTTATATAAATGCTGAAATAACATTATTATTAAATGTGTATTATTGATTGGTCAATGGACTGTGTACGAGTATTATGCTGTTTTTATTACCGAGAGATTTGTATTATGTTACGGAACATTTAATGTTTAATGAAATAAAGTATGTGTTAAACGTTGCTTGTAAGTGTTTTATTATTTTCGGCGCCGCTATTTGGAGGTGTTAATGTTACACAGTATTTATAAATAAGGTCGTTAATAAACTCGTGTGTTGATTTTAAACAGGTAGTGAAGCTGGTAAAGGCGATTTTACAATGTTTGAAATTCTGCTATTTTAAGACATCCTGATCAAGAAACAAACGAATTAGAAAAAAAACTCTATACTGGGTGTTCTAATCCACACTGCCCGAATCCCAAAAGGTAAATGTACTCTTCAGCACACACGTCGTGCTAGCTTGATACGTTCCCAGCAAACACTATTTGCCGGCAATATACATTTTAGCATTGGCAATTGGTGGCAATATTATGCCAACATCTACACATCACATACGCATTAAAAAGTTAACCCTAAATAAACACTCAAATGCCAATAAATTTTACGTGCAGGTGAATTGCAGGCAAGCATACAAAAATGGCGGCATACCAATCCTGATTAAATAAAGCATGCCTTTTTGTTGCAGGAAAATAAATATTGGATTTTTGAAGGCAAACCTTCAACGCATATTTATACTTTTCAAACCATATTATTAACATTGGTATCTAACTAACATTCGAGCAATTTTTTGATCTGTTTTATTTATAATGGCGACTAAACAACATTATTTTTGTTTTTTTACATAATTTAAAGGAAATGGCCGTTTCCTAACATTTTATTGATACAAATACAAATCATGCAAATAAAAATTAAGTCAAACAAAATGTTTATTATGTATTTTTGAGAGAATAAAAATAAAATGATGGTAAAATTAGCTAGGTTAATTTCGACGATTTCGACCGAAGGTGATAAATTCTAATTTCCCGCTTAGCCGAAATACAAGATTTGACAATTTGACAGATGAGGCAACCTTGCTTTTGTTTGGCCGCTTTGTGCAATTGTTTTCTACGTGGTTTTCTAGCTTTTTAGTTTCTTTTAAAGAAAAGAGTTTTTAGTAGACATAATTAAGTGTATTCATTACCTAATTAGTGTGTGTTGTGTAATTAATTGGTGATGGCTAGTCAAGAAGGCGGGTTATTCAAGTAGACTGTTAGGAGCTGTAAACATTTTGTTTAAAACCTTTTAAATTTGTAGTTACCTAAAAAAATTATATGAAATCAGGGAGTTGCCTTATTAAAAGTTTTAAAGACGTGTTAATAAAAAAAAATTATATATATTTAATAGTTTTTTTTTTTGACATTTAACTCCTTTAAAATATTTCTCCTATGTTTTGGATCTGAAAATTGAGTGTAAGTGTCCCTTAAATACTTACTATTTTAAAGTGTTTTCTTTTGATTTACTATCTTTTTTTTTTAATTTTATTACATACTTTTTTTTTTGGTTTATTGTTACGGTATAAAAATTTATATTATGTAATTTTTTTATTGATAAAGTTTTCCTGCCTTTTTTCTCATTTTTTTCAATTACAAAATTCTAAATATGTTATTTAACTTTTGGGACATTCAACTTATAAAACTTGCAATACTTATTTAATGATAAATGCCATTATCCTAAACGCATTTTTTGCCAATAACTTATTAATGATGGATGCCATCATCCTAAACGCATTTTTTTAGCATAACTTATTAATGATGGATGCCATCATCCTAAACGCATTTTTTCATCATAAATTATTAATGACGGCTGCCATCACATTATCTGCAACACGTGGCCTAATAACGGCCAATTGCCCACTTTCGCGTCTTTTTGATACCTTTTTGCCAATGCCTTGCCATTAAAGAGTATTAGCAATGCCAGTAAATTAAATGTACAACGCCGGCAAAAAATGTTATATGGGTTTAATTAAGTTTTAGTGTGGCAGGTAGAGATTAGACAGGAAACGCAAGACTTAGAAGCTCGCACCATAAGTTGACGCGTCAATCTTGCCTTGTCGTTGCTTTAAACCAGCATTTCTTAACCTTTTTCAGTTTTCAGACCACTAGAAAATCAAGCACAATTTTAAGGACCTCCTTAATAAAAAAAAACAATTAAATTAGGACAATTTATTGAAGTACTGAAAAAATGTTGACATTTATTTATCAATTTAAACGTCCATATACGTATAAGACCGCTGACCCCCGAACACATGCTCGTGGACCCCAGGGATCAGCGGACCACAGAGTCTCCTTTCCACGCATTGATAAAAACATACCGCTTGTAGGCCTTGAAAGGGGGACAAACCAAGGACCACCATAAACTTGGGTCTCGGACAACACCCTACTATGTTCCAGTCTGAAATTGTAGCCATAGAACAAAGTGCTAGGAAAATTATCAAAAGAAATTATGTGGATAAAACCATAGTAATTTACTCGGACAGCCAGGCAGCCTTCAGGGCAATCAGTTTATGCAAAATCAGCTCTAAGCTGGTGCGGGACTGTGTAGTTGCACTGGAAGAGGTGGGTGCGTCCAACAAGCTAACCATTGCCTGGGTACCAGGACACGAAGGCCACGAAGGCAATGAGGAAGCTGATAAATTGGCAAAGGACGGGGCTGGCAGGACGATGGTAGGTCCCGAGCCCTACTGCGGTATTCCGTCATGCCAAGTAAGGTCATCTATTAGATCATGGATTATGAGGGAATCCCAAGACTGGTGGAGAAGAACACCAGGACAGCATCAAGCGAAAGTATTCATCAAGGCTTACTCGCCGGAATTTACAAAAGACCTTCTGAATTACAACCGGAAAGGCAGTAAGAATAATAGTGGGTCAATTAACAGGTCATTGCAGACTGAATAAACACCTGGAAATCATACGCCTGGTAGAAGGAATCCTATGCAGGTTCTGCCAGGAGGAGGAAGAAACCGCAGAACATGTATGGTGCTTCTGTGAAGCCCTTTGTCGTCTGCGGTTTGCAAAGCTGGGTGAAGAAAAACCTAAAGCGGCAAAATTTTTCGAGGAGCCGGTTTTAAGCTTGTGGAATCTGATTAAAAAGACCGGCTTGGACAGCGTGTTCTAACCTATGGACGGAGGACACACAATAAACCTGAGCAGGTTGCAGTGATAGAGGATATACAATCCACCTCCTAATCTAATCTAATCTAAGCCTTAAAAGCAAGTTGATGGTGCCCTACTGACACTAAGTCACGTGATTACAAAAGTTTTTATGTTAAAAGTATTTTTAGTGATACCCTTTTCCCAAATTTAACCAGAGTTTCTTTATGAGAAGGGGTTTAGACTTAAGCAAGACCGGTAATAGTTTTTTCAGGGTCGTGAGGGTGTGAGAATTACGATTTCGGTTGGCAGTTCTGTTCAAAGTTGGTAGCATTATCAGCTGATGACAGAGTCGTACCTTGTCGAAGCTTTGTTTGGTAAAAACTGTGGAAATTTGTCATTTTCATTTTGGTTGTATATTTTGCAAGGATTTCCAGTTGTTAATGTTTTTGGTTAGTTTAGAGACTTCACATATTATTGGTTCGGACTCGTTTTATTTTAGAGATTTTGATAGTGTTTAGTCGAATAGTTTTCAGTCATTCGTGTTTTTATATACATATGATACAGATGAGTGTCCGCTAATTAATGGTACACAGAAAAACCACATACTTCTTATGCGAAAATACCCATTTAGGATTTAAACAAACATACCTATATCCAAAAGTTAATGATAAGGAAGATACGGGGTTTTAAAGGGATATACATATTTTTTATTCATGCATTTCCATAATTTCTGATATGTTTTAAACATTTTAATAAAACTCGGTATCCAGGAGTTTTTAGATATCAGCTATTTATATCTGAGCAGTTGTAATTATAGCTAATACGATGTTATTGAAGGTACATACTTTCGGGTGCACTGAACAACTAAAACGTAAATACCTTAAAAACGGTTGTCAAGACCGATTCTTACTAAGTATAACTTTTTTGTGCAGAAAGCATAGAGAAGCTTACTAGTTTACATACATACAGAGTAGTAACAAAAAATTGGGTAGTTGTAGAGAATTTTAAATAGTGTACCCATCGCCCTCTCGTCTACACACAAAAATTAATATTCGATCTGAAAAGCTAATGTTTAAAAACCCCTAGATACTGTTTTATTATGATATTTAAAAAGGGGGAACAACTATCGAAATAAATTTATTTTTTCTTTTTACTATGACACCCCTATGGTTAAATCTTAATATTTTGGCATAAGAAATCTGTGGTTTTTCTGTGTACCATTCATTAGCGGACACCTTGTATACAAAGTTTTTAAAATGGTTTTTGATTTACGGAACCATGGAAAATGTTTTGCTCTGCCAGGTACCTCATCGTCCTGTCGTCGCTTTGATAATTTTTAATTTTCAACATTTAAACCACATTTAATTCAATTCAATTCAATTCCATTCCATTTATGTTTTTGTTTTAAGTTATGCCTATTAAAATAATCCAATAAATTTTGTTTACAACATACAGTTCTTTTTTGCTTTCTCCTTAATTCTACGCCACTGATCTGCCTAAAATCAAACATGGCCGAAAATGGCCCGACTTGACGTCACAGCCGCGCTAGCCAATATGGCGAATGTCGTGACCTTATCTCATCAATCGACTTTGAATTTAACCTGATCTCGATATCTTGTCCTATTCAAAAGTTAAAGGAAGGGATGATTTTAAAAAAACTTATTATATGAATAACAAAAACAACACAATTTTAATCATTCTTTATGGTAATTTTCACGAAAATACATTGTTAAGTATAAATAACATTTTTCCTCGTCTCTCCCTTTTGTTTTAAATTAGTAATTACAAAATAAATAATTTACTTTCTAATCTATATCTAAAAGTATTCTAAAATGGCTTCAGTCAACTCAATTGACATAGTAATGGACCAAAAGACCACTGTAAAAAAGAACTTTTCTCTAACCACGAAAAAATGCTGTTTTGATCGTTAACATGAAGATAAAGTACTCTATTTTTAGTATACCACAAAAGGTAGTAAAAAAAAGGATACTTTTATCAGTTTAATGGTTTTAATAGCTTTGTTCGCGGGTTCGATTCTGAACCGGTTCTGGGACTATACGCATGCGCAGTGAAAAAGCAGCGTTCGCGGTTAGTAAAATCCTTAATTTTTAGTAACAGTTCTGTGTTTGCGGGTTACAATGGAATCAGTTCGTTACCGGTTCGTAACCTGATTGCAGTCCTGGAATTTTTGTTGGAACTAAAAGTTCAGTTCGGAATTTCATGCGCATTGTCGACATGGTCAGCTGTTTTCTGTTTTTGTGGTACAGAAATAAACCGTTGTATTACAGTTTATTTATTTCTGCCACTTTTATGCGGGTTAATATACCTGTTGAATATTTTTTTATATTTTTGTGATTCTGAGCGTATATAAACAAAGGATTTTTAATTGTATTCCGTATAAATGTATGTATGCAATAAAATAAATAAAGATTTAAATAAAAAATATAGACAATACTACCAAGATTTCTTGTTGTTTGAATTTTATCTTTAGTTAAATACACATACTTTATCCATAAAAAATTCTAACCAAAAGGCTAGGTTAGAATACATCCTCAGATGTATAGAAAATCGTTCGCGGTAAATAAAAATTCCGAACTAATAAATAACTAGACATGCGCTTTAAAACAATTCTAAACCAGTTAGGTTCTGGTTCAGAATCGGTCCATTACTAGACCCGCGAACAAAGCTAATTTTTACTCTTTCAATGGGAGTTTTGTTTCAATGCCTACTAGAATTTATTTTATTATAAATTCAAGCAATTTAACAGTAAACACGAAACCAAAAGATCAAGTTATCATAAATTCCGCAATTAGTTCTTTTAGTTTATGTGTCACATTTAAAATTTATCATGTTGCGGATAAATTTAATACAAATTATCAAAAATTAATAATTATATGTGTTAAAATTATATGACTAAAATAAAAAATGTATGCTGCCCTAGAAAATATGTATACATATATACTGGGTGTTCATTTAAAAGCTTTCCACTCAAGTTATCTTCGAAACGAGACAGATTTTAGAAAATCGCATTACATCACTTTAAAGCTCCTGACGAGTACTTTATAACCCTAGAATATGAAGTCAATATCTTCACCTATTACAAAATGGCGGTACTTTAAAAATTACCTAAATACCTGATTTGGATGGCCATATTTCGAAACTAATAAAGTTAGATGTACCTAATGTACTGTTTTCTTAAAGCTCTTTAAAGGTCTTTTAATGGTGATACTGGTGGTAATATACAGGGTAGAAGAAAAAGTACATATTTTTTATTTAAGAACCCTGTATATTATTTTACCATTAAGAAGATCTTTAAATGAGCTTTAAGAAAATACCACATTAAGTACATCTAACTTTATTAGTTTCGGAAATATGGCCATCCAAATCAGGTATTTAGGTAATTTTTAAAGTACCGCCATTTTGAAATAGGTGAAGATATTGACTTCATATTCTAGGATTATAAAGTACTCGTCAGGAGCTTTAAAATGATGAATCACTCGACCCGCCTTCTCATTTAAGAATTTTGGGGTGGTGGCCCTGGTGGTTAAGGGGTTAAAGGGGCGCTGTCCAATTTTTTGTAAAAAACGTTCCCCCTCAATAAATATCTTGACGTGTTTCGGCGATTTTCTCAAATCTGTCTCGTTTCGAAGATAACTTAAGTGGAAAGTTTTTAAATGAACACCCTGTATATAGTGTTTTTTTTTAACTAATAGAATTACTATATACTGAGTATGACTGCTCCATTTTGTCTATGATGGGGTGACAGTTTATTTTATGTGATATAAATTTTCCTAAAGAAATATCTTACAAATACTATTGGTGAGAAACAACACTGAACAATGAGAGTATCATAAAATTAGTCTCTTAATATTGAAAAAAAGGAAAGATCACAGTTGTCTTAATATTATAATCACAAGGAATGCTATCAGCGAGTTTTAAGAAAATAACAATAATATGTCATAATACTACATTTGTTTGTCATTTTTGGTTTCAAGAGCTAGCTGGATGAAATCACTGCAACAAAAAAAGTGATTTAAAATAACTGTGACATGGGAATTTGTGGTTTCACCAAAGAATACCAATCCATAGAACTCCACAAGTGAGATTTCAGCGTACCCTAAAGAATTTTTAATACCTACCGCGACCAACAGATGGCGAAAGTAGTACGATGTCGCTTTGCTAATACGATTACCATCAGAAATTGATAGTAGTCGTTGACGGGCAGTCAGCCCGATCAGTTAGAGTGAGGATATACGCAAAATTTAATAAAAATAAAATCCACGATAAATGGACCCAGCATCCATAAGATTATTAAATTTATTATTTCAGAATAGGATATATCGATGCGTTTTTATAAAACATCGTAAGCGACATTCGCCAATTTTACGGGAAACGATTTTTCCTTCCCATCGCGTTATTTTTAAAGAAAAACCGAGATCTAAATGTTTTTATTTTAGATTTCTTCTTAATTTAAATTACAAAACAAACATATTTAACATTTAATGTCAATATTTTCAGAAACTCCTAAAAAAAAGCTAAAAATTTGAAAATTCTAATTATCTTATCTTGACAACGGTGGCAGACTTGCCACCAAAACGTCGATTTTTAGTTCTCTATTTACTTGCTTTATTTTTTTTTTTGGTTTTTTTGGTACTATTAATTTATTTTTTGGCGTGTACCCAAATAACTACCATTAATTAAATGAACCGCCGAACCAATATAGAACATATCTTCATCTGAAATAAAGCCAATGAAAAAAACGTTTTCCGTAAAACTGACGAATGTCGCTTACGATGTTTTGTCAAAAACCCATCGATATATCCTATTCTGAAATCATAAATTTAATAATCTTATAGATACTACCATTTGTAGGGAATTTTATTTTTATTAAATTTTGCGTATATCCTCACTCTAACTGATCGAGCCGACTGCTCGTCAGCGACTGCTATCAATTCCTGATGGTAATCGTATTAGCAAAGCGACATTGTACTACTTTCGCCATCTGTTGGTCGCGGTAGGTACTAAAATTTTTTAGGTTACGCTGAAATCTCACTTGTGGGGTTCTATGGATTGGTATTCTTTGGTTTCACTATGTACCATTACCTAGTGGAACCCCTGTATTATTTGCCAGCTTACAAAGAAATCTGAAATAACTCACCTTATCTTTTCTGGAAGATCACTGGCTCGACAAATAAACTTATGGCCAAATTTAAACTTTCCACTAAACGGATGGAAGATTATCTTCCCTTGGCTGTCATGTCTGCACTCTACAGCACTTTTATACAACTAAAAAATATTCTTGTATTAAGATATGCTCTAAATTAACTAAGCTGATGATAACTGTACCTTATAACCTAACCTAAACGGTACTACTCTGTCATCTTCTGCATGGAGCATCATTATGGGAACGTTGATTCCGCAAATGTACTTGTCAGTCTCAAATCGAAAATTTTCTGACATGGGTTCCACTACCGTCAATCGAAACCATGGTAGAAATTTAAATAACTGAAAAGAAAAAGACATACTGAGAAATATTTTGGTATACACCATACAAAAGATGGAGAAATCAACGACACAAAAAAACAAATATAAAAATTGGTCAAACTCGGGGTTGCTACAACTCTTGGTTTCAATATTTGGTAAATTATTGTCTCGAAAGTAGGGACAACTTTGACTTTAATCAAAGTCGGTCTATATAAGGTCACGACATTCGGCCATATTGCTTTGACGTGTTATAACGTCACATCTCCCATTTTTCGGCCATGTTGTTCAGTGCCGGAGATATACAGTTTATTGTATTAGTAGAACAACCATTTACACAACAGTTTTTAATTGTTATTAAGTTGTAAATTCTTTTACTTTAAATAAAAAACTTTTGGAATTACATCTTTAACAAATATCACTACCAAAACAATGCAAAATGAAATGCGCAAATTCTAGACGCCACTGAATTGATCATCAGCTTTGATTTTACCCAGTCTTACCAACTTTTCTCCGTGGAGTGCCCTTCCTTGCGTCCCCGACCTCGAATCGCCTAAAAGTTGAGGATATGTCGCAACCTTATAAATATAAACTAACCTTGGGCTTTAATTATATTTTGTATATGGGGTTTTTTTGGGAGCTGATCACGAATCGGAAACAATTTTTAGTCGGAAACGTTTTCGAATTAACGTCCTTTCACTATATTCCTCTTTTGCACACAATTCTTGATTTAAAGCTAAAGTGACAAACAATATTTGGTTTTTACCTCTTAAAACCCCGGATTCTATGCTTTTTACACATTTTATGGAATAAATAGTGAGAATCACTTTAAAAATGCGGCAACCATTTACAGTTAATGCCGCATAGCCCCCGCGATCGAAGTGATTGAAAGTATTCGCAATTTAATGCAAAAAGTGTAAAATACATGGAACAATGGAGATTTAAAAGGTAAAAATCAAATATTGTGTGCCAGTTTAGCTTTATGTAAAAATTCTGTGCAAAAAGAAGGGGAAATATAGTAAAAATGAAGCTAGTTCGTTTTTCAACTTTGATGATGGATATCACGAAAACAAAACGTTTCCGAATAAAAATTGCAAAAAAAAACGGTCTACCAAATTGGTTAAAATCAGAGTTGCCCTTATTTTCGAGACAGTTACCAATTTTTTTATAATCCCAAACTTTAGGGATAACTATATTGCCTGCTATTTTCCTATAGTTAGGCAATGTGTTTCAAATATACAGGATGTTCATTTAAAAACTTACCACACGTCATCTGCGAAAAGAGGCACATTTATCAAAATCGCCGAAACACGTCAAGATATTTATTAAGCGTTTTTACAACAAATTGGACAGCGCCCCTTTAACCCCTTAACCACCAGGGCCACCACCCCAAAATTCTTAAATGAGAAGGCGGGTCGAGTGATACATCATTTTAAAGCTCCTGACAAGTACTTTATAACCCTAAAATATATGGTCAATACCTTTACCTACTACAAAATGACCTGAATACTTGATTTAGATGGTTATATTTCCGAAACTAATAAAGTTAGATGTACCTAATGTGTTTTTTTTTCTTAAAGGTATTTTAAACATTTTTTAACATTGGTATAATTTTGTCATTTATTGTCATCACGATAAAATAATGTAATGCCATCATCTAAAAGGCATATTTTTGCCAAAACCTTTTTAACGATGGATGCCATCATCCTAAACGCATTTTTTTTCATCATAACTTATTAATGATAAATGCCATCACATTTTCCGCAACACGTGGCCTAATAACGGCCAATTGCCCATTTTGATGTCTTTTTAATACCTTTTGCCAATGCCTTGTCGGCAAAAAATGTTATATGGGCCTGGTGCTTATGGGGATGAAGGGGCGCCATTTAGTTTTTGTAAAAAACGCTTAATAAATATTTTGACGTGTTTCGGCGTTTCTCGCAAATCTGCTCCTTTTTGCAGATAACGCCAGTGGTAAGTTTTTAAATGAAAACCCTGTATAAACTAGAACTAACTCAATTTTTTACATTTCTTACCTTAGCTAAAGGAAATTCACTAATCTCTTCTTTCATATATTATTGAAAGGACTCTCCAATATGAGCCCCACTGGCATCTCCAGGGCCATACTTTGAATTTTCAACATGGCATGACTCCGAAAGACTCGTCCCCAACGAATGGCCCCATATGAAAATGTTGCTGCTGGTCCTGTTTCGGACCCAACGATACACGTTTAAAATATCGTCAACTAGACCTAATTCACTAGGGGATGATTTAGAAGAATCACCATAACCTAAAATATAATGTGTGTTTTGTAATTGAATGTCAGAACAAAATGGCAAAGATCATATTGTAAAAAAAACTTTCAAAAATGTTAGGCTATTCACCAAAAGCGCATCTTAATACCTTTATTTATTCTAAAGTAATTTGCGATCAAAATATGGTTGGCCACTCCTGTATATAATATACCAATATAAAATATTTAATATTTGGAAATGTGAATATTTGACCACCCTGTATAACAGATCAACTTACTTCTATAATCAAACGCAATGACATGAAAAAACTTTCGTAGAACTTGATATGTTTCTATTCGATGAGCCGACAATCTAGTCCCTCCATTTCCATGATTATAAATGACGACATTCTGTCCATTATCCAAGATGGCTTCAAAGAATTCCGCCCCTGTCTGGTTACTATCTGCCAAGTTGCTAGGGAGAATTTGCCATGCTCCAAGTACGACGTCATCGTCGGTTGGTATTTGGAAATTGCGGGAACCTTTTAGGTCGTATTTTTGTGGGTGCTGGTAATCGGCGTTTACCGGGACATTCACTAAAACATTACTAAACATGTTAGCAAGTTGTATAAAATTCATACAAAAAGAAGCCAGAGGCGTCATACAAGTAAAGACGGCAATCAACTATTTCTTTTTAACGCGTCGTTTAAATAGTGTAAGAGCAACAAAAAGAGGAATAATTTGAAAGTGAGACACAACACGATGAGCTGATTTTTTTTTATCTTTGGACAATCCACGAAGGCTGAAAGCCTAAATACTAACGTACCGTAGGTGTCTTAAGCAAGGTAAGAGGAAGTTTGTTAACACCGGACTTAAAAACTTGAAGATTTGGGAGGGAAGGAAAGACCTCCGCTGGCAGTAGGTTCCACAGTCTAGAAACTCTAGGGATAAAAGAACGAACGAAATGGGAAGTTCGGGACCTGTCCAATTGGACCGTATAGGGATGCAACGTGCGGCACCACGAGTTTCTCTATTGGGAGCTGCAAGAGGAGGGACTATACTGGATAATTCGTCGGAGCAGAAGCCATAGAAGTATCTATAGAAGAGCGATAGATCTCCCAAAGCTCGACGATGGGCAAGAGAAGGAAGTCTTTGAGTAAGTAAAGGATCATTAATAAGACGAATAGCCCTTCTTTGAATGGCATCAAAAATGCTGAGGGTTGTAGGGGGATGCCATTCCCCAGACATGAGAACCAGATTCCAGAGGGGGTCGAATTTGGGACACATACAAAGTGTATAAATTGGAAGGGGAAAAATACTTTTTGGCTCGGAAAAGAAATCCAAGCTTTTTGACGCAGCGGTGGCTATAGATACAATGTGTTTATGCCAGTTAAGGTTATTTTCAAATGTGATGCCCACAAGGTTAAACGTGTCCCCGCTCTGCAAAACCTGGCCACTCATAAGCAAAAGGTGAGTGTTTGATGATTTTTTCGCGACAAGGAACATGATTGTGTTTTGGATGCATTAAATTGAACGAGATTTTTGGCGCCCCAATTCAATATCAAATTGAGATCCTGTGAAAGAGATATCTGCATCGCCCTGCTTTTGCCTTCCAAGTCGGGTTGAAAGATTGGCTTGGGAACCTGAAAAGTGGAGTGAATGGTACTATCGTCAGCATAACTATGAATGGGATTGGTTGTGGAAGAAAGAAGGTCGTTGATGTGAAGAAGAAACAAAGTTATGCTAGTATTGAACCCTGAGGCACTCCAGCATTAATTTCGTGAAAGCTTGAAGAGT
This sequence comes from Listronotus bonariensis, assembly GCA_014170235.1. NCBI lineage: Eukaryota > Metazoa > Arthropoda > Insecta > Coleoptera > Curculionidae > Listronotus > Listronotus bonariensis. The sequence goes on from JACEGR010004864.1 coordinate 55,231, forward strand.
GGCCATCAACAATGACTGATATACGTCGATTAGAAAGATAACTGGAGAGGCAAGAGCAGAGTTTAGTTGGAAGACCATAGGAGGGAAGTTTATTAAGAAGCGCGTCATGCCAGACTTGGTCGAAAGCTTTAGATATATCAAGAGCAACGATCTGGGACTCACCTAGAAACTCAAGAGACTTGTTCCAGTTGTGTGAAACGAAGGAAAGAAGATCTGCTGTAGATCTCGTGTGACGAAATCCGTATTGCCTGTCATATAAAATTTTATGTTTTTCTAAATACCTAAGAATTTGCGAGTTAATGGATTTCTCCATTACTTTACAAAGCATTGAGAGGAGTGAAATGGGTCTATAGTTGGATGGAAAAGATTTAGATCCTTTCTTGGGAATAGGCTGGACACGTGCAGCTCTCCAGCTGTCTGGAAAAATACCCGTGTCATAAGAAATTCGAAAGAGCCTGGTTAAAATAGGTGCAAGTTCAGGAGCACATTTTTTAAAACGATTGCTGGTATTCCATCTAGCCCAGACGATTTCTTGGTGTTCAGAGAAGAAAGGATGCTTTTGCTTGTTTGAATCCGACTTATATTAGTTATTAAAAGAAAACTTTTTATGGACTGTAAACAATAAGTATGATAATATATTGCCTTGATTGCAAAAAAGGTAGGAGTACCTGAATTCTATAAAATATTATTTTACTATTTATCAAATTTGAAATTAAATAATAAACAATTTAGTAAGTGGTTTAATGAAAAATGCTTACCAAAGTTTAAAAATACTGCTGACCTCTGCAAAGCATAAGAGTATTTATAGATAATTGGCAAAATTATAAAAAGTACCGTGCAGAAGAAAATACCAATTTTAAAGGTGGTTAGGGTGATTCTGAAAAACAAAAACAAAATGTTGTTTTATATAAAAATTCTGTATTATCTCTATAAAAACAAAAAATATACCCATATCAAACATTTAGCAAATAAGAAAATATTGTTCTCTAACAAGAATTATGTGCAGCTCAGGGTGGTTTTTTTTTAAAGTATGTAACTTCTTTTTATTTTTCTGCATTATACAGGGTGCGCCTGAATATGTGGAGAATCTCCCAGATACATATAGAACACATGAAAATAATATGACAAGTTCCTACAAATGTTTTTATTCTAAAGCTCCTCTTTCCAGGACCGGTTCTTCTTAAATAACTTTTGATATAATGAAATATTTTTTTTTAATAATAAATATTAGTTAGGACTCCTTAAAATCTAGAAAACGAATGCAGAGCGACGCAGATATCTTTCGCAGGAAAAGAGTCATCAAATACTAATCCTCTACTTATAAGCGGCCAAGTTTTACAGAGCAAAGACACCTTTAATCTTGTGGGCGTCACATTTGAAAGTAACCTTAACTGGCATAAACACATTGTATCTATAGCCACGGCAGCCTCAAAAAGCTTGGATTTCTCTTTCTAGCCAAAAAGTATTTTTCCCCTTCTAATTTATACACTTCATATGTGTCCCAAATCCGACCTCCTTTGGAATATTGTTCTCATATCTAGGGCATGGCGTCCCCCACAACCCTCAGCAGTCTTGATTCCATTCAAAGAAGAGCTATTCGTCTCATTAATGAACCTTTACTTACAGAAAGGCTTCCCTCTCTTGCCCATCGTCGGGCTGTAGGGGATTTATCGCTTTTTATAGGTACTTCCATGGCTTCTGCTCTGAAGAATTGTCCAGTTAAATTTCCTTCACTCACGGTACGCATCCTCATACGGTCCAACTGGATAGGCCCCGAACTTCTCACTTTGTTCGTTCTTTTATCCCTAGAGTTTCTAGAATGTGGAACCTACTGCCAGCGGAGGTCTTTCCTTCTGCCCCAAATCTTCAAGTTTTTAAGTCCCGTGTTAACAAACTTTCTCTTACCTTGCTTAAGACACCCACAGTACGTTAGTATTTAGGCTTTAAGTCTACGTGGATTGTCCAAAGATAAAAAAAACATTTGTATCCAGGGCTGGACTGATACACAATAGTGTTAAATATTTTTACACCCTTACACCTTGGTTAAAACACAGTACTCCTGTTGGATGTCGATAAATTAATGTGTTTTCGAGAAAACAACTTTTTGCCTTAATAAGGTTGTATGTAATTTCAACATAAACTCCTTCATTTTTTTTTTTTTTAGCTGAGGGTTCAAGCTATTGAAACATACTATTTATATTCCTCTATTATAAAGCGTGTAAAAATAAATAGGACAATAATAGTGTTTGGCTTAGTACACCCCTGACTAGCTAAAGAAAGCAAATGTTTAACAAGGACGCTATTTAAAGGAGTTCTAACTAAGATTTATCATGTTAAAAAGAAATTATTATTATACCACGTACCCGATTTTGAGGGCACTTTTTAAAGGAACATATTTCCGTAAAAAGCAGAACAAACATTCATAGGAACTCTGAAAGACTGCCCACAATATCAAGGACCCCCTGTATAGCCTCCTAAATTTATACCTAAAAATCAATGATTTGAAACGACACTTATAAGATTTTTTAACCTGGACTGGGTAATTTTTAGAGTCAACTACAGAATAATTAACATTAGAATGAGGCTTCACTAAAAACATATTTCTGAACAATTTCCCAAAAACTACTTGCACTTAACGAAAACACTCGCCACTCACTAATTAAAATATAACTTTTACAGTTAATACCATAAAAAAATGTTAAATAATTTGTTTTGTTTAAGCAGGTAATAAAAAATGCTTATTTTACTTTTTATGGCAATTATTACTTATTACTATTAGATAAACTTCAGTGGCGTGAGGCGTGATCTATTATTATATAATAAATTCATAAAATAGAATGTTCAAGGTGTTAATTTATATTTTAAAAACTGTCTGCATCAGCCCATATGGAGAAAAATATAACACAGAAAAATGAAACTCTATATATGTGTAAATATGAAATTAATTCAAATCGAAACATATTTTGTTAAACAGAGTTTATTAGGTGTTTTATTTACATGCATATTTAAAAACAATTTTATTAACAACTGAAGAAAAAAAGAACTGCAAAAAGCAGTTTTAAATAAATAATAGTTTAAAAAACTTAAAAAACACGCTTTTATATGCAACCGAACTAAAAATTAGAAAATAATTTTTCATTACAAACAGTTTGTAGTACAGTAATAAAAGGTCAAACAATGAATCATAATTATATACCTCAAAAATAGAATTATAATAAAATTTAAGATAATAACAGAATAATTCACTTCAGAGTAAAAAGTGTGGGGTGCATTTTACTATTTTTCATATATTTCATAACTTTTCCCTCATACAAATGAAACAATTATAACATTTAATATATTAAGGACCCCACGCTTTTATTCTTAAGTGAATTATTCTGTTATTATCTTAAATTTAATTATAATTCTATTTTGAGGTATATAATTATGATTCATTGTTTGACCTTTTATTACTGTAATACAAACTCTTTGTAATGAAAAATTATTTTCTAATTTTTAGTTCGGTTGCATATAAAAGCGTGTTTTTTAGTTTTTAAACTATTATTTATTTTTCATTTTTTAGTTCGATGTATCAATTAGTTTTCTGCGGACATGTGATATTGAAATGTTTCACGAACTATTTCGTAATCTAGTCATTTCATTTAAAGCTTCACTCACTGTTGCATGGGGTTTCAGAACGCAACTACTCCGAACAAGTTTCTGTCAGCCTTATGCTCAGAGTACGTCCGAAACTGCACCCATGCGCACATCGCGCAATAATTCTTTTCTCTGTTACTCTCCTACAGAAAATCTATAAAGGAATTTATTTATCCTGGCGATCCTAATCAGGATAACGGGATACTGTTTGCAGATTATTGCATTGTCATGGGTCCTTGATACGTGTGCAAAGTTTCAAAGAAATCGAATCGCTGGAAGTTGGTGAAAATTAGGCTTAAAGATTCCTTTACATACATACATACAACCCAAGCTAATAATTAATAGTTTAAAAAACTAAAAAACACGCTTTTATATGCAACCGAACTAAAAATTAAAAAATAATTTTTCATTAAAAAAAATATTTTCACTTCATAGTAAAAAGCGTGGGGTGCTTAATATATTAAATGTTATAAATATTATATTTGCCAATATCTATGATGGAAAAGTTTTGAAAAAATAGTAAAATGCACCCCACGCTTTTACTATGAAGTGAAAATATTTTTTTAATGAAAAATTATTTTTTAATTTTTAGTTCGGTTGCATATAAAAGCGTGTTTTTTTAGTTTTTTAAACTATTAATTATTTTTCATTTTTTAGTTCGTTATATTGCACAAAATTCTTAATATAACAGTAAATTAGAACATACTATTTAATTAAGCAGCAAAAGAAAATAACCAGCCCCCTATGAAATTACAATGGTAGCAAATTTTAAAATTTGCAAAAGATTGCAACTCACTAAAAAATTTCTTCTTCATTAAGTAGCAAAGTTTCAAATTTTGCCAACAGATGGCAATCCAGGCAATGTTTGGACCGTTGCCAACATTTTGCAATCCACTAAAAAATGTCTTCTTCATTTAATAGCAAAGTTTGAAATTTTTCCAACAGATGGCATCCTAGGTGTTGTTTTTATAATATAATGGAATTTTTTTCCTGGCGATTAAAAAAAGATAAAGGGATACTGTTTGCAGATTATTGCATTGCCATGGGTCCTTAATACGTGTGCAAAGTTTCAAAGAAATCGAATAGCTGGAAGTTGGTTAAAATTAGGCTCAAAGATTCCGTTACATAGGCAGCCAGATAGATAGTTACAACCCAAGTTAATAAAAGCGTGTTAATAAAAGCGTGTTAAAAAGCTATCTTCATGTTCCATTAAAACCCTTTAAAATAGTCAATGATATAGGGTTTAATTACCAAAAAAAAATTATAAGTATTTTAAACCGTCGCGTCGTTCAGTATGTTTTAATGTGTGGTTTAATCCGCTATGTGTTTTACATCACTGTTTATCAACAAAACGAACTGTTTTTTAAACGGTTTGAACCGTATTGCTTACCAATAAAAAATAGCTTAATAAACCTACAAACTTATACAGACACAGAAACATAGACAGAAAGAGACAAACATAGATAATAAGAGGTTAATAGACAAAGAAGCTGTCACAAAGGGCCAATTAAACTTACGACAAACTGACAGGTAGGGACGGGCAGAGATGGACAGACATGAGTAGAAAGACAAATAGATAGACAAAGACTAACATACATCCCATAATAAACATGAATGTATTTTACTTGCCTGTAGAACTATAATTTTAATTTATTTTTTATCAAAAATACCCAACAGTTTTTAAGTTCTACTCAATTTTTAAATGAAAAATACTTTGGAATCCAACATAAACAGAACTGAATAAAAAAATCCTTACACTAATATAAATGAATAGCAAAAATATTTAAAAACAAGTATAACTGCAGCCAAACAAAAAATTCCTTTGGTCAAATGCATCAATAATCATGGTTTCCAACCTTCTGGACCAAAAGGATGTATTTTAACTCATTTGCCATACTTCACTTACCTTACCTGCTTTAAAAATTTACATTGAAGAAGAAAAAAATTAATAGAAACACTACAAAGGAAGAAAATGGTACTTACATATCAAAAAAACTAAAATACCAAGAAACACTGGTACAGATGGAATTAAAAATGGCTCTAGTGAAGCAACACCATGTTCGGTGTTGACCTCAGTGAATATTTCGTTTTCATGTAATTCTACCATTGTCTTAAACAGATATAACAAGTGTTTCTAAATTTACGTTTCAAACACTAAAATATAAATAAGGTGGTACATACACTCAGTTGGAAGTACAATATACATACAAGGTATACTTATAGCTAAGTACAGTACCAATATTTATAAAATACACCGATTTGAGTAATTAAGTGGAAAATTTGCGAAATATTCATATTATTTGCAGTAATTATAAGGTACCAAACAAGATTTCTATTTTTCAATGTGCATTAAGCAAGTGTTTGTTGATTTAATAATGTTATTAAATTCTTATTGGTATTTCGTTAATGTGCTGTGTTTTTTATCTCTTTTTACCTTCATCCCCTTTTAATTTTAAACTCACAATTGAGGAGCTAGTTCCAAAGTCTTAAATATTACATTTTACCAAAAATTACCAAAAAGCTTATAACTTAAATGTAATCCATTCTGTCTTAAGGCTAGAAAACTCTGTTATAGATGCAGTCATAGTCTATTGTATTGTATTGTATTGTAGTGAATGGGGTCGTTCGGCTTAAGCTAGCCCTTCTCCCACTTCGACCTAAAAGATCTTTTGTGGATACCCTACATTAGTTAATCCCCTCTATTCCCAAACTTTTCGCTGGAAATATTTCGGGGGCGAGCCTTTTTATATCCTCTGGAGTCAAGAAAACTCCTTCCAGATATTTTAGTCTCTGGCCTGTTAGTTCCGTGCATTGGCATAGTATATGCTCCGAGGTTTCGCTCGATCGATCACAAAACCTACAGCGGTCGTTGTCGGTCTTTCCCATCTTTTTAAGGTGATACCTCAGAGGGCTGTGACCCGTCAGGAAGTTTGTAACTATCCTGAGTTCATTCTTTTGAAGCTCTAATAGCTTTTTAGTGTATTTAGGCGATTGAGAGATAAATCGCTTCGCCTGTCTTTGTCCTGGAGCGTTATTCCAGTGAGTCTCTTTTTGCCTCTGTTCCCATTCTCTGAGTTCTTCCCTTAGGTGACCTCTCGTTATCCCGCAGAATGGTTCTGGTCCGTAAAACGGGGCCTGTGCACCAACTTTGGCTAGTTGGTCAGCAATCTCGTTGCCTTCCACTCCTTCATGTCCTGGCACCCACATCAGAGTTACTCTGTTGTTTGTAGCCAGTTGATTAAGTGATTGTCGGCACGCCCAGGCAAGCCTTGAGTCAAAGCAGCATGAAGCTAATGCCTTTAAGGCTGCCTGGCTGTCCGATAGAATATAGATATTTGCTCCCCGTAGGCCTTTTTGGCGCATTCGGTTGCGCAGATATCTATAGCGTAGATTTCAGCTTGAAAGATGGTGGGAGATTTTCCTAGGGGTTTTGCAAGTCTACATCTTGGTCCGTAGACTCCCGCCCCCACTCCTTCATCCATCTTGGATCCGTCTATATACCAGACCAGCGAGCCACGTTCCAGCTGTGATATTTTTTCCCTTATAGTTTGGCGGCTGTGTATTGCCACTTCGAAAGGGCGTCGAAAATCACGAATCACTGGTATTGTGTCTGTGGGTTTGGTCAAAGCCTCAGTTTGGATACTTTCCAGTATCCTGAGGTGACCAGTCAGGTTTCCTGACTTTAGTTTGCGTGTCTGTACTACCCTCGAGGCACTAAGAAGGGCTTCTCTCCTTACGCTCAGGTGAAGCGGAGCATGCCCAACATTGCCTCCATGGCGGCGGTTGGAGTAGTTCTCATCGCCCCTGTAATACCTAGACAGGCAAGCCTTTGTAGTTTTTTTAGCTTCCCTTGTGTCGTTATTTCTTCCGTTTTTTGCCACCACACCAAAGAGGCGTAGGTGATTATCGGTTTTACGACAGTCATAGTCTAGAATATGATTTATTTAAATCCAGCACTAAATATACAACCATTGGGACATTTATTTCATTTTGGGTAATTATCTGAAATCTAGAATGATGCGGCAACTCCGATTTTGACGAAATTTGGTGTATGGGGATTTTTGGACACTGATTACAAATCTGAAAGAATTTCTTTTCGGAAACGTTTCATTCTTAAGATATTCATCATCAAAGTTGAAATTTAAACTATCCTTAGTTTTACTATATTCGGCATTGGAACAAAATATTTCGAAAAACTTCTTTTTAGTTATTTTATAAATTTTTTTCAATAAATTGCAAATATTTTACTCTAAATGCTGCAACCATACATACATCTATGTGTATAAATGGTTGCAGACATGGCGCACTTAATTTAAAGTAAACATTTTATATTAATAAAGAAATGCATAAAACTAATTAAAAAAAAAACATGTTTTAAAAAGGTTTTTTAATGTTAAATGAAATATGCAGTGCCAATTTAATGGTAAAACAGGAATTTTGTGCAAAAAGAGGAGAATATAGTAAAAATAAGGATAGTTTGAATTTCAACTTTGAAATTTGTGATCAGCGCCCCAAAAACTAAATTTTGTCAAAATCGGAGTTGCCGCAACTTTCTAGAGAATTACTTACCCATTTTTGTATTGAATAAGATACATTGAGATTGTATGCTTTGGAACTAGGGCCCTTAATTTAAAGGTAAAAAAATATTTTTAAAGTGAAGTTTAATAAGTCAATAGTATATGTTTTTTTATCATTTTGGATTAGCTTTGATTATTATATAGACTATTGACTATTTATCTGTGTCAAGGTCGAGGATAGGATTACACAGTTTTGTTTGTTAATTGTGTTTCTATATGATTTTGGCCTTTTATAACTAACACTTACATTTTTGGTAATAGTTCGATATAGCAGTTTTCGCTATTATAAGAGATTTTTGGAAAAAATTTTTTCAGGGCGTTTCTATAGGTCAATTATGACACAAATCTGTGTGCGCGTTTTCCAAAATCCATTTCTATAATTTATTATTAATAAAAACATATTTACGGGACGGTGGAGTGAACAGGGTGCTGGGCGGGGACAAAACATTATAAATCCAACGTCAAACACAAGAAAACATTAATATACTGCACTCGGGGCACATGAAAAATGTAAATTAATTTTGATTTTGATTAAATTTTTCGAAAAACTATCCCACACATATGAGATATCTCGTCCGCCATTAATTAAAGAAGGAAAATTTTTTTGATCAGCTGATAACATGAAGTTTGTCATTATGAAAATGAAGCAGCGTTGCCAAACTTCTTATGAAGAATTAACACCAAGCCTATTTTGGGGTTTATCCACCATTTCCATGAGAAACAATGGTATTTTTGTAGAAATGCCTCTTTCTTTATGTTTAGGTATTTTCCTTTTTCTCTACAAATTTTAATAGGAAGAAGGAATAACTTAATTTTCCATATGAATTTTGTCCTGTATCTTCCTTTTTTTTAAGTTATTGACACTTTCTCACTTTATTTGGCAACATCGCAGGACATTTACAGTTCTATTGCAAACTCTTCTTTTTATGCAGTGACAGCCTTGGCGGGATTGTTGTACTATTATTTATTTTTATTTTTTTAATCAATTTTTGGACATTTTTGTAAACAGAAAGTGCGGTGTGTACTGTGAAATACTGTTTTTGGGCGTTTAATGTAGGATTTCACCGTCCCGTAATATGTTTTTATTAATAACAAATTATAGAAATGGATTTTGGAAAACGCGCACACAGTTTTGTGTCATAATCGACCTATAGAAACGCCCTGAAAAGAATTTTTCAAAAATCTCTTATAATAGCAAAAACCACTATATCGAACTATTACCACCCATATTTTTAATCAACCTAACTCTTTTGTTACTGATACTAGTTATGGTTAATAAATAACCTACAATGCTTCTATAACTAATAAATTATTAAATGTTTCTGAAGGAGTTTCAAACAGAACAAAGTCAATAAGCATGCAATATTTATTTACTTCATCGATTTAAATTAATTTAGGAAAACAAATTTTTGTTCTTACCTTTTAAAAAAGCGTCTTTTGTTTAATATCATTCTATTTAATACATTTATTTGAGAATTTATTCCAGTATATCTAAAATTTCAAAAGAGGTATACATTTTATACTTTTTATAGGACTATTAAAAATAAGTTTGGTTATTATTTTGTTAAGTAATATGACTTACCAAGGCGAAATACCAATTATATCACATTGGCAGTAATTTAATTAGAATACCTATCTATTAATATAACAAATAACATGAAAGAGAATATAAATAAATATCATATAATTTGCAAATTTCCAAAAATTAACCATTAACCTATACACAAAACAGAGAGAGTTAGAACCAATGACGTAACATAATGGACCGGCCCTTGCGATCGCTTATTGACGGCTACGAAAGAGAGAGAGGTCCGAGAGAGATGGAGCTAATTACGGAAAAACGTGCTTTTAAAATTCGTTTACCGTTGGAAAGCAGTTGATTTTAAAAGTGATTATTCTTTAATATACTATACTATATATACTTTATATACTTTAATCCCCATTATCCCATTTAAATTCCATTTTTTGCAGGGCTTTCTTCCGTAATTAGCTCCATCTCTCTCGGACCTCTCTCTCTTTCGTAGCCGTCAATAAGCGATCACAGCAGCAATACATCGGGGCCGGTCCATTATGTCATGTCATTGGTTAGAACCTATATTTTTTACAAACATCAAAAACAGATGTTTTGATTTCAAAGACTTACAGCTAACTTTAATTTAAGTTTAAGCAACCAAATACACTATCATTTTAGTTAGATGAACTGTCAAGAGAGGGCCCCAGCTGTTAAAATAATTGCAAATAAATAATAGAGAAATATTGCACAGTGAAATAAGGCCAGGCACTAATAATACCGGCCTTATTTTGACATCTGAGCTTGCGCAGATGCATATAGTGGGATAAGGACTCCCTTAATAAGTATAGTGCCTAACCAGAACGTCCAACCGAACGGCTGCCGACTACAAAATTAAAAAGATTTTAGAAGTAAAAATACTTAATACCTTGCTTTTTCAAATGTATTTCTGTAATTGTGTTAAACAAAACCCTACAACACAAAACAATAAAGAAAATCTAATAAAATTTTCCCCTTTTTTTAGGTTAATTGTATTGTCAACATGATTTGCATTTGCAATAACTCTAAATTATGGGTACAAGCACTATTTAAATAAGGCCGGCCGGTATTAATAATTCCCGAGCTTAAAGCCTACTGTCCATGAGAGCGGTTGTCCGCTCGCGGATAATAATTCAGCGTTGTGATTGGCGGGAAAAGCATTTTAAATTTGCACTAACCAAGCACAACGGCTGAATTATCGTCCGCGAGCGAAAAACCGCTCTTAGGGACAGCCGGCTTAATAAGAAAACTTGCAATAATTCTCTAATTGTTACCATCAACAAGTTGGAGAACTCAAAATTCAATAGGTATACAACCAAACATACATCCTAGTGTATGTTAGGGTTGCCTAAACAAAACGAAGTAGAAAAAGATACCTTTCCTTACTACATTCTAATTTAAAATGCAATTTATTAAACCTCCGATAGATGTCTGTAGTGATTCCAAAATATTAAGAATGTTCTTTCCACCATTCGTCTGTTTCGCGTGAGATTTTTCACCAACGATGTATTTTAATGGTTAATTTGTTTATCCAGTGCACCCCGTGATTCAAAAACTTTTGGTAACAATACAACATTTTAAACATACGAATTAGGGTTGAAATATAGTAATTCATTTAGAAAATAATAATATTGAAAACATTTTGTCAAAAAAGGAAAGAAAATAAATAACTAAACCTACTTGGTAAAAAAATGTTAGGACTAAATTATTTTACATTGAAGAAATGGGGGCGGAAAATTAATAAACAAAAGATTTCTTCACAACAAGTATTAATTAAAATAACTTACATTTTTCTTTGCCCAGCAGTGGCGACGCAAAGGGGGAGTGAAATCCTAATCGATATAAAAAAAATAGTTTAAAAACTTATGTTCTAAATCTTTTAACTTTTGAGATATACAGGGTGTCTCTAAAGGTGCGGGAAAAATGTTACCATACATTTCTGACTAGTGAGGATAAAATATGACTATGTAACCGAAATTACTTTTGTACAAAAAAGTGGATAAGCTTCGGAGATACAGGGTGTCAGAAATTCAAACTGGTTTTAGTTTTTATAAATAATTTTGTTAAATATAGCTGTATTATCACAATATCTGGCAACAGACGCTTTTGGGAGGTGGAAAATTAGATTCTCTGGGCCTCGATTTTCGACTTGGGAAGTAGATATTTCTGATGGAAAAGGTCTCTTCCCTCTCTTTTTCAACTTACCTACTTTTGATTGTAATAGAAAGAGACAACCAAAAGCCCTTTTCCATTAAAAATTTCGGTAATTTTCTAGAAACCTACGGCAACTCCGATTTTGACGAAATTTGGTATACGAGGGTTTTTTGGGGTGCTGATTACGAATCTAAAAGAGTTTTTTGGCGGAAACGTTTCGTTCTTGAGATATTCATCATCAGACTTGAAATTTAAACTAATCCTATTTTTACAATATTCTCCTTCTTTTTGCACACAATTATTGATTTAAAGCTAAAGTGGCAATTTGATTTTCACCTTTTAAACCCCGAGATTCGTGATCAGCGACCCAAAAAGCCCTTGTATACTAAATTTTGTTAAAATGGGAGTTGCCGCAGATTTCTAGAAAATGTGTATACATTTTTCTTCTTAAAATTATCTATGGATTTATGGTCTCTGTTTTCGTGTAAACGTTTTTCATTGTCTAGTCTCTACCTGCTAGGGTGCAACACGCAGAAAATCAATTGAAAACATCGAGCTGGCACGATGTGTATAATATAAGGTATTTGTAAAAGTATATCGGCCAGTAATGCAATAACAAAACAAGCACTATTAGTCACCCAATCCGAAATGTTTTTATATCGGCATTCGCGTTCGACTGTCCCTTTTCCACACATTGCCTATGAAGGACTTCATTTAGCTCTAATTCTGTATACCAAACAGAATTGCACAGTTAGTAATAAGCAGGACATTCTAAAAGTACATATTCCTACAATAAATAACACTTTTAAAATGGCCAACCGAACAAAAACTTTAAAAAAATGCAGTAAAAATCCAAATTAAATTAGGCAATCATTTAGGTAAGCATTATACAGTAATTTATTTATACAATACATACTTTCCAAACGTTCATTTGCCTGACTGGTTAACAACGATAACGAACTCAAATTGGGGTCACGATGTTACGTAGTAAGCAAGTCAAGTACGGCAACAGCGCCCATTACTAACAGTATTTTATTTTTGCTGTTTGCTCTCGAATTTAGACTGATTAGATCAACAACGAACTGTTACTAAATTGAAAGCATTTTGGAATTTTAGAAGAAAGCTCATGCTCATAAAATGGTAAGACAACAAAAGAAAAATAGCAGGTACAAAACTTGAAAGGTTAATTGTTAGAGTGGTTTTATGAAAAAAGTTCTCAAGAACATATGGTCGGAGTTGCTTACTTTGGTAAAAAAGTAATAAGAAGGTTATTAAAGCCGTAACTAGATTGAAATGTTTGGGCTCAGTGGGCACCAAAACCACTGTAACCCTTTCCCAATAAACCTGAGCAGGTTGCAGTGATAAAGGATATACAATTCACGAATTCACCTCCTAATCTAGTCTAATCTAATCTAAGCCTTTCTAAAAAGTATCAATAAACAACATAAAATAAAAATCAATAATAAAAAATAAACAAATTTGACCTTACAGTAAATGAGCAAAAAAACACCCCTGATAAAAAACACGACTCATTTACTTTAAGGTCAAAATTGTTTATTTTTTGTAAGTATTTTTATTTTATGTTGTCCACTTTAAAAATGATACTGCTTTGTTTATGGCGTTGCTGCAGGCCAATTGTCAGCTTTTAGAATCAGTTTTTAAGTTTCTCGAAAACGAAGCTAGATACAAAAAAAAATTCAAGGGACTAAAAAATTGACTTTTTAGTTGCTTAAAAGAAAAAAATTTAAAAGAATATAAAAAGTCAGTGGCCCACTTTTTTTATATAATAATATTGTTTGTGATTGCTGCTGAGATGCCACTGTATTAAATAATTTCGATCTAGTTAGGGCTAAATACCCTTATTACTTTAAATAACTGTAAATTCTTTAATCCTCTTTTTACATTTAGTCGGATTCACCGGACAGAGTAATAAAAAATTACCTATATGGAGCTTTTAAGTTTTCCGACTTTCCGGATTCTTAACGTGTGAAAGGTCCCATAAGACTCTTCTGGCTTCCGCTAATGTGAAAAGGCAGTAAGGATACCTAAGATTTTTATAAAATAACTACCTTAAAGCCATGTATCTAATAAACAAAGAAACTTCGGACATATGTTCATAGAAACTTTTTTATAAACAATAAAAAGAATTACTCCTTGAAGTTTCGTACCTACCCCAGTTAGAAAAAGACCCTGTATTGTAGTATTTGATAAAACAATAAAAAACAAAGATTTAAGATACTTCTGGTATTGAAAACACATATTAGGTATATCCGAACTTTTGAAATAACCCCTGTAGAAAATTAGAAAAACCCTAGTTTTTTTGATTTATTTTTTTCAAGTTCAACCTAAGTGGGTATACTAAAAATACGCCGAAAAATTATTTTTTCCAAAAGAAACAAAATATTACATTTAGATAAAATCAAACCTCCCTCGTATACCAAAAATCTGACGATACCCGTGTCCAAAACATTCGAAACGTCCCCCTAGCAACAACTAGAAAACAAACATCCAGTTTCAATGAACCCGTTTCGGAAGGTGACTCGAAGGTCAAAACATAATGCGCGTTACGTGACGCAAAGTGTTGCCACATTTCTGCTATCGTCGCCTGGTATGAAAGGCAGGCTTTGGTTTTCGATTTTCAATGCTTGAAATAAAATGTTCTCTGTCTTTGTTTGTTGATAGGTTTTGTTTTGAGGCTAAATAATGAGGGTCTACCAAATGATTGGGGTTTATATTTGTTAATATGTTTTTGGTGATATTTAAAAATGCTTTGATATTTTTTTATAATTGGAAGCATTTGTTTGAAGGATTTTTAACATGTTTTGTAGATTACGGGGGCAGCCTGATAACAAACTAATTGTTAGTTTATTTTTTATCAGCAATGAAGCGCTCATATAAGAAAGATTTTAAAGGTTCTACTCTAGATTTTTTATTCTTGTTTTTAAGGCATTTTTAACATGATATTTTTTAAGACAAAATAGTTCGCTTTTTATAGGTACTTCCATGGTTTCTGCTCTGAAGAATTGTCCAGTATAGTTCCTCCACTTACGGTTCCCAACAGAGAAACACTTGGTTCCGCGCGTATGCATCCCTATACGGTCCAACTGGACAGGCCCCGAACTTCCCACTTTGTTCGTTCTTTTATCCCTAAAGTTTCTAGGTTGTGGAACCTGCTGCCCGCGGAGGTCTTTCCTTTCCCCCAAATCTTCAAATATTTAAGTCCCGTGTCAACAAACTCCCTCTTACCTCGCTTAAGACACCCACGGTAAGTTAGTATTTAGGCTTTAAGCCCTCGTGGTTTGTCCAAAGATATAAAAAAAAATTACAGAAAGACTTAATTTTTATTCCTGCTTAACTACCGCTTGCAATATCTGTAGTATTATAGCTTAATTTTGATTAAATTAGAAAATACTACATTGTAAAATTTGCTACTAACCCTTTTACCCTCCATCTCAGCATATCAATGTTTTTATTTACGCCAGTTATTTTGGTCATATAATTCCCTTTTTTATTATTTTTTTGTCCGTTTTAAAATAGGTATATGTAATTATTTGTTGAATTTTTCTGTTTTTAATAAATTTTTTATCCGATTGCACATTTTCTTACAACCTTCTTTTGTTATAGGGATCATTACTTCGCTTCTATTATTAGTTCTAAAAATCTGTTCCTCACCCTACATTTCAATCATTTTTAATACATATTACTAAAAAACGCCTTATTAAAACTCTTTCGAGTTTTCTAGACACGATTAATAGACATACTTCTGTATTTAATATTAAAAAAACGACTAATTGCTTATTATTTTTTAAAAAACCCTGTATACAATGACATATACCATTTTTCCTCTTGATTATCATATACCTAATTTTGCTTTCTTGTGGCATTAATCGATAGCGTTAAGTAATTTTTACTTTCTTTCTACCTCTACATAATCTTAAACAAAAATTTGTTTATCCTTTTAGTTTTTGTACATGTGGAAACTTCACAATAAATAAAAACTACTTCACATCAATAACATCTTTAAATAATTTTATTCTTACAAATTATAAGTATCGCATTTTTATTACAAATGATTTAAATCACTAGTTCTAAAATTAAAATTTATTTAAAAACTTGCAAACCTATTATGACTTAACATTTTATTAATCGACATTTCAACCCAATCTTTTATTATTATTTAACTAATCCCTGTAAGTGTGATTAATATAAACAATAAATAATTTTTTTAAAAATTAAAATATCGATGCCAATTTACGACTCATTTTTTTAGTAATAACAATTTAAAACAGGAACTTACCACTTTTATATTATTCAAGAAACCCTCGTAGTCATAATTTTTAAAAAATGAACAACGATCCCAACTCATCAACTCAAATTGAATCACACAAAACAAAAATATTTTTGTTTACCTAAAATACCATCATCTTTAAATTCACATCACTCTACACAATTTTTCCCAACGAATTCTGCTTGAGAACATGAATGCCAATTACGACTCATTTTTTTTCTAAGTAATAACAATTTAAAACAGGAACTAACTTATACAGGACCAAGCATCTTATTTTCTTTTCTAATTTCAGTCAAAAATTTTACAAATAACTCAAAAGTACAGGTATTTCATATTATTACCACTTTTATATTATTCAAGAAACCCTCGTAGTCATAATTTTTAATAAAATGAACAACGATCCCAACTCATCAACTCAAATTGAATCACACAAAACAAAAATATTTTTGTTTACCTAAAATACCATCATCTTTAAATTCACATCACTCTACACAATTTTTCCCAACGAATTCTGCTTGAGAACATGAATGCCAATTACGACTCATTTTTTTTTCTAAGTAATAACAATTTAAAACAGGAACTAACTTATACAGGACCAAGCATCTTATTTTCTTTTCTAATTTCAGTCAAAAATTTTACAAATAACTCAAAAGTACAGGTATTTCATATTATTACCACTTTTATATTATTCAAGAAACCCTCGTAGTCATAATTTTTAATAAAATGAACAAGGATCCCAATTCATCAACTCAAATTGACTCACACAAAACAAAAATATTTTTACGTAAAATGTAATAAAAACACAAATTTTACTTTGTTATTTTGTCACATATTTTATATTGCTTTTGCGTTACTGCAGTTTCGACATACTATGTCATTTTCAAACGACTTTTTAAAAGTGAATGAATTACAAAAAAGTGCATAAATTTATACTTTTTTGTAATTCATACACTTTTGTAATTCATTTACTTTTAAAAGTCGTTTGAAAATGACATAGTATGTCGAAACTGCAGTAACGCAAAAAGCAATATAAATATGTGACAAAATAACAAAGTAAAATTTGTGTTTTTATTACATTCTACGTAAAAATGTATTGTCACAAAGTAACGGACTACTCAATAGATTCTTTAAAAATATTTTTGTTTACCTAAAATATCATCATCTTTAAACGCACATCACTCTACACAATTTTTCCCAACGAAATCTGCTTGAAAACATGAAAACCACGTCCAGGACCAAGGTATCCGATTCTCCTTTCAATTTCCAAAGAGATTTTCTCGCCGGGGATTTATTGAGGGAGAAAATTGAGTGAAAACAACAAACAACGGAAGGTACTCACCACTCGTGAAGCATAGTGGGAGGGGCTTCGATGCGCGTCAAGCGAAAACGGTCACAACAAATTTGACAACACTGCTTGGCGGACTCCCGCTTTCGTATTGCCAGGGTCGTTGTTTGTCAGCTATTGTGTGAAGGCGAAAATATAACATTTTACATGGTTTTTAAGTGATTTATTCGTACTTTAATTAAATATAAGTGATATATTTATATTTCTAATGTGACATCTAGACATTTACGAAGGTAAGTCATTTGAATTTAGTTAAATTATAAGCAAAATTAAAACATTGATCAACTTAACCTACAAATCATGCATGCCTCCAATTATTATTGTTTGTTGATTATGCGACGCCATTTTGGTTTGATAACATTGATCAGCTACAGTCAGCCATGCCGAAAGTTGCGCAAATGAAGTTATTCTGAATAAGTTAGGTTAGGTTTTTGGTTTTACAAGATGGCGGATATTTATTGTAGTGGGGGAAAATATACGAGGTTTATCCATATAATACAATTCGATATATTTATATTTTAGTAAAAGAGCTTTGTATACTTTTAAATTGTAAATAATTATTACATCTAGTGTTAGTATAGGTACGTGATAAAATATAAAATATTTATAAAATAACATTTTATTTAAAGTAGACGCGTCGAAAAATTAGTAACTATACGGAGTTGCCTAGATACGTAAGTACGTAAAAAGTGTAAAAGTTGTTAAGTTCTAAACTTTTTTTAAATTATTTTGGCTTCCAGTCAACTTTAATGGTAGGTATCCAAATGTAAGTTGATTTATTAAAATACTTTTGGAATAAACCAAAAAATTTGATTACTTATAAAATAAGGTATCATATTTTTGTGCGTTATAATACGAGGAGCAATGTATAGGTGTTTCTCATGACAATGCTATGGAAATTTAAGGCAACAAAAAAGAAAACATCAGTGCTCGACAGATTGTGTTAGTAAAAAATGGACAATCATTTATTATTTGACATGTTAGATGATTTATTGCAAAAATTCTATTAACTGTTATTACAACTGGTAATAGTTTGATATAGCTGTTTTCGCTATTATAAGAGATTTTCGAAAAATTCTTTTTCAGGGCGTTTCTATAGGTCGATTATGACACAAATCTGTGTGCGCGTTTTCCAAAATCCATTTCTATAATTTATTAATAATAAAAACATATTACGGGACGGTGGAGTGAACAGGGGTGCTGGGTGGGGACAAAACATTTTAAATCCAACGTCAAACACGAGAAAACATTAATACACTGCACTCGGGGCCCATGAAAAATGTAAATTAATTTTGAAAAGTATTAATTTTTTCGCAAAACTATCCCACACATATGAGATATCTCGTCCGCCATTAATTAAAGAAGGAAAATAGGCGCATTCATTTTGGTCAGCTGATAAAAGTTCGTCATTATGAAAATGATAGAAGCAGCGTTGCCAAACTTCTTATGAAGAATTAACACCAAGGCAAAGAGAGGGCTCTTGCACATCGTCGAGCTGTGGGGGATTTATCGCTTTTTATAGGTACTTCCATGGCTTCTGCTCTAAAGAATTGTCCAGTATAGTTCCTCCACTTACGGTTCCCAACAGAGAAACTCGTGGTTCCGCGCGTATGCATCCCTATACGGTCCAACTGGACAGGCCCCGAACTTCCCACTTTGTTCGTTCTTTTATCCCTAGAGTTTCTAGGCTGTGGAACCTCCTACCCGCGGAGGTATTTCCTTCCCCCAAATCTTTAAGTATTTAAGTCCCGTGTCAACAAACTCCCTCTTACCTCGCTCAAGACACCCACGGTACGTTAGTATTTAGGCTTTTAGCCTTCGTGGTTTGTCCAAAGATAAAAAAAGCCTATTTCAGGGATTATCCACCATTTCCATGAGAAACAATGGTATTTTTGTAGAAATGCCTCCTTCTTTATGTTTAGGTATTTTCCTTTTTACTCTACAAATTATAATAGGAAGAAGGAATAATTTAATTTTTCATATGAATTTTGTCCTTGATCTTCCTTTTTTTTTTAAGCTATTGACACTTTCTCACTTTATTTGGTAACATCGAGAGACGTTTACAGTTCTATTGCAAACTCTTCTTTTTTATGCAGTGACAGCCATTGCGGACTTGTTGTACTATTATTTATTTTAAATTTTTTTAAACAATTTTTTGGACATTTTTGTAAACAGAAAGTGCGGTGTGTACTGTGAAATGCTGTTTTTGGGCGTTTAATGTAGGATTTCTACTGTTTCGTCCCCACCCAGCACCCCTGTTCACTCCACCGTCCCGTATTTGTTTTGGAGATACAGAGTGTTTTTTAAATTTTGTCAATTTGGCCAGATACTTGTAACTCGCTTAATATAAGAGATTAAAAAAATCTAAATAGAAAGGTTTTAGGGATTTTTACGTAGAAATCAGTGACGTACATATATATTTTCCATTAACTTTTATTTTAAAGTTTTAATACAGTACACCTTTTAGAAACACCCTGTATAGTGTGTCTACGTAAGTTTGGCGTCATATGGAAATCTTTTTTATTTTGATTTAAAAAAGATACACTTTATAAAAAGTTATGCATGATCCAAAACTCAAAAAGCATTATATATCAAGTTGTATCAGTCATGTACGAGGTTTGACCAATAATTTTTGCTTTAAAGTACTTGTATTTTTGGCAATATTGAAAATTGTTATAAAAAAATATGTTTAGAATTTAAAATTACTTTTAAATATGCAATTTTGTTGATTTACAAAAAGATATTTAAAAAAAAAATTTCTGCCATTATAGTGAAAATTTTTGGATCCGAACAAAATTGCATATTTAGAAGTTATTTTTAATTCCAAACATCTTTTTCTTTTACCAATTTTCGATATTAGCGAAAATACAGGTACTTAACTCTTAAGCAAAAATTAAATTTTTGGCCAAACCTCGTACATGACTAACACAATTAAGATCTGATAATTATTGTATTTTATGTTTTGGACCATGCAGAACTTTTTATAAAGAATAACTTTTTTCGTAAAATTATAACGTATTACGTATACACACTGTTTAATGATCCCTCTAATTATATTCTTAAAAACATAAAGGACATATATAGCATTGTCAAAGTAAATGTTGTATTAAGGAGTTTCCAATGGATATTTTTTTACAAAGAATTGTATTGATTATTTATTGATATAGAAATAACCAAGGTCCAATATTTTATTATTTATTTTAAAACCCCTAATGAAAAAGGTAATAAATTTTGTAGTGATGGTTTAAATCAGGACGAAACGTCGTGTATAAAAAATACATTTACCAGAAGTGGAATGCTTAGTGTGTTACTCTTATAATAATAAATATTATTAACGATTGGATTACCCTTAGTCAAAATGTCATGCCAGCATTTTATCTAATGATCACCAATGACCAAATGTCGACTAATATCAGCAATTTTGACGTTTACATAATCGGCGTAAAAAGCTGACCTCGGCACAACGAGCACGGAAAAGTACGGACGATTCCATTATTTCGCCTCGCAGGGAAGCGCGTTGTAATTGGAGATCGGAGACCATGGCACGAACGTGCAACAGCGCACATTTTAGAGTTAAAATCGTTCGTATGAGGCAACAAAAAACGCTGAAACTTTTTGGTTTCGTTTGTGGCTTGGTTTCTTTTTGCGTTTAAGTTTCTTCATTTTTGATTAAGAAAATCACTTGAACAAAGAATCTATTGCATTAGACTGGAATGTCAATGTCAGAAACCAGCGCTAGAATAAAAAATAATGTATTGAATCGGTTCAAAAAGCAGGTAACTATAGGTTTGTTCGAAGAGCAGTCAGAAACTATCAGAATCCGTCAGGCGCAAGCGCATTTCGTTAAAAGCGTTCGTAGAGAAGAAATCCCAAACTGCTGATCAAAAATCCCCTGTTCGCAGCCGTCAAATTTTTCCTTGTGAACTACTTTCCAGCAGTCAAAATAATCCGCTGATTTTATAGACATTTTTAGTTGAAGGCATGCGCAATGACCATTACTGTGATTTCATTTGATTTTACATTTTTGTTTGTTCGTAGTTGCTATTTACAATTTCAGCATTTTAGCCAGAATAAAAATGTGTTTTTAGTCTTTGGTTTTAGAAATTATTTTAATATTTATTAGGGTTTTGCCATACATGTTTTTAAAAATTTGACTAGGTGGCGTTGGTCCAGTTGGCATTTTACGTCATGCCGTTCGCAGAGTTAAAAATTCCTAACTAATCAGAAAACTATTTCGAACCAAGCAGGCGCATTGGAAAATTGGAAATTGGTTGGAAATTTTGCTCTACGCACAAAGCTTATTGTTATTGACTAGGTTTTTCTGAATTGAAAATAACCAGATTATTAAAGACTGTCTATTTAGATGGCCATTCTTTACCTTACAATAAATACATCTAGACTAAGTCAAAGGTCGCAAGTCAAAATATGCTTTATTGTTGATAAGAAAAATCTTAAATAATTTAAGATTGATCATGGTAGCATAGCGAGGGAGCGGTAAGAAGGAGCTCAAAAAGGTAAAGAAGAAGGTACTCTTGAAAAAAACATGGTATCCTGCTTTGAATATGTCTTTTTTGAAGTGAAGACTTTTTTAAAATTACTTATTATAAGGGGCCCCACTTACAATTTGGGACACCTTTCCTAAATATTATTGAGTGTGAAAAAATTTGTATGCAAGAAAGGTATTGTTAGGTGCCCCAACCCAGAGTTGGGTCGAATACTGAAGAGCAAAAAAAAGAAAAAAGTTCTCACCTCACTACTGCTTATACACATTCCGTATTCGAATACTCGGAATGCCCGTATTCGAATACCTAAAAAGTATTCGAATACAGAATCCCGAATATTAACCAAAAATCATTCTACCGATTACAAAACACACAAAAGTATTCGAATACCAGCAAAATGTATGCTGAATACTACTATTCAGAATACTGAGTATTCGAATACCACCCAACTCTGCCCCAACCTACAATTTCGGACACCTTTGTGTAACTTGAAGAACTTTTAACTTAAAAGGTTTTTATCATCTGTTAATTGCCCTATTTAAACCAAAGCAGGGTTTTTACAAGTTTGGGTTTTTGGGACCTGTGTTATGCGGCAGGTAGATATGTTTCTTTCTTTCAATTCTTCTGGTTCAGCTACCTGTCCACTTATTGGATATTGGAGACCACATGTTTAAATCTTTCTCTGTCTCTTCATTAGTGACTCTGTCAGTCCAGGGCACTTTTAATAAACCTCTATATGTCCACATTTCAAAAGCCTCTATCTAGCCTATTAATTATTTTTGCTTTTAATGTCCATGACTCAAGTTCATAGAAGATTTTGCCCAATAAACTCATAATTTTAAACTGAACAATTTTATATCTGTCCAAATTGATTTTTGCAGATAATTAGAGTATCTTAATAATAATGATAAAATTGCAGTTGTCTAAGAAAACTTATAGATAGATGTTGTGTTAAAAGCAGCTTTGAAAATAAAATATTTACTTGCAATGCTTTCAGCTGTTTTTTTATGATTGTTTGCTTAAGATAAGAATACGAGAACTAAATGATAAGTACTCAAAGTCAACATTCTCTTGTAAGAAAAATTATTTTTTAGGATATTTCATATTTTTATAAAATTACCATGATTGAACGGAGGAGCAAGTTATACATTTTACCCCCCAGATCACACCGAAAGACACAAATAAAACATTTTAGGGTGCTTAAAAATATTTTTAATAATTTCGTTTTGAGGGTAGCTTTTATGTTACATTTTGAAGCAGTATATAATAAATAACACAAAAAAAGAACCATAGTACATTCTAAAAAATCCACCCATTGCAAGTAATAAAAAATAGTCAAGATTTCCGTCAAAAACGAAAACGTAAAATGCTAAAAAGTAGCCAAAATGGAAAAATCCATAACGAGAAATCCGTCGAAGGTCACATCAGACCGCATATGCGCTACGGAAACCATTAACCAATACGCCCATCTAAAATTTATTCCTCGCGCAATGCGGCAACGCTGTCTAGCGGTTCCGGTTGTGCATTCCCCACCGTCCCCGCCAGCGATAATACGGTTTGTCATGTCGCTTGTCATGATGTAGCGCTCGGAATGGTATTTTCATTTATTCAAATTCAGCTGTTCAATGTCAAAAATGGTTTTGGTAGTTGATTTGGGCACTTTAGGGGTCGCGGTTGAGGGTTTGGGATGTGTAGGTTTAGATGTGGGGTTTTTGGGAGTTTTTAAGTTTCTAGAGTAGATGGTGCGTAGATTAGATAGGCAAGTGAATTAAATTTTATTGTGGTTGTTAAAGCATCCGATTTGGTCTTACGAGGGAGCTTGAAAAACTATTTAAATCGCCATAATTTAAAAAGTATACTGAATTCTTTATTTTGTCGTTTAAATGGAAATGGCACCATATGGATCAAATTTTTTTTCGGACTAGAAGATAAATTATATATCGGGTGTTTCTTAAGGGTAGTTCTTTTCTGTAGGATTTTTATTTTTTAGAATAAAAACATAAAATTGGGTATAGCAATATCTGCAGAAGGATTACGAAGTCACGGTACAATAGAAGTGACGTAAGACGACAGCCACTCCTATCGTATCGTGACTTCGTAATCCCTCTGCTGATATAAATACACATTGTTTACTCTGTTTTTTATTAGTTTCTGTTCATTCGGATATTACTATTTTTATTGTAAGCAATAGGAGATAAAAGGACGACAAATGGCAGAAATAAAAGTCCTTGATTTTTGGTCGATAGTAGTAAGAAACGTTGTCCAAAGCTCTTAACATATACAGCTAGTCCATCCCTGCAGCTGTGGATAATTCTTAATCATTTATATAATAGTAATTTGTGGAATCTTTATTTGGTATTACATGTTGTAAAAATCATATTGAAATATATCTGGTGGTGCAAAAATTATGCCTAGAAAACTTGACTTCCTTGGACCTCCTTGGAAGCCACCTATGAAAGGAAGTAAAGTTCTCGCCAGTAGAGAAGATGCCACGGCGTCATTACTTCTGTTTCACTTCCAATTATTCTCCTTTTTGTTGCTCGCACACGATGTAAACGACGCGTTTAGACAGCGAAAGTTGATTGCCGTCTTTATTTGTATGACGCTTGTGGCATCTTTGTAATTGGTTTTTAGTCTACCAAAAAAACAAAATATATACATATATATATATATATATATATATATATATATATATATATATATATATATATATATATATAAAATTATTTATTTTTTTACGTGTTTATTTCATATTTGAAAGATGTTTTATAATTTCCCGGAAAAAATCTTGTAAAAAAAATACAAAAACCGAATTATAGAAAAATGTCCGTTGATACATATACACGATTGTCCAAAATAATATTTTAACCAATACAAACATAATTCAATCGCGAATACACTTGTCAAAATGGTCCGGCTTTAACTAGGAAACATGCGTATGCAGCTGCTAAAATTTCATAAAAATCAATAAAGGTCTCAAAACGGCTCTAGGGAAGCAAATTCCACCCTCTCTATCGCTACATTTTCCCTCTGGCAGTCCTACATTTTATTCCCCCATTTATAAAAGGGAAGAACGAAGGAACGGGTGATAGGAAAGGTAAGAGAAGATTAGGGTTACGGATGTTATGGTCTGCCATGGGTTAAAGGTCTTACATTTTTTAACGAAAAGGATTTTGATTGTAATGTTTATAAATACGTACTATACTCGTAAGTTTTGGAAATTTACATATTGTTAGTTAAATACAGTTATAGAATACAAAATATTTTGTGTTTTGTCTCTGTAAGCTAAAATACTCCGTAATTTTGGTACTTTATACAGGGTGTCCCAGAACATGTCTGTATAACTATTTCTGACATTTTTCTTGGAATAGCTGAAAATCGATATACAGTGCATTTCTTTAATGCCCCCCTTTTTTATTTTTTAAACAGATAACTTTAAAAAAGTAAAACTTTGGGGTATGAGATTAATGCATAAATACTATATTTTAGACTTAAATTGACAGATGAAAACTTTAAGATGGCGGCTGGGCGCCATATTGCGGAAAAAATTAAATGAAAAGATGGGTCTTATGGCACATCATTTTTAACCTCCCAATGAGTGGTTTAGAACCCTAGAATGTAAACCCTGATTTGCATGGTCATATTTCCGAAACTATTAAAGTTAGATGTACCTCATGTGTTATTTTCTTAAAGATCTTTTCATTGGTGATATTGTGAACACCTAGTATAAAAAAGTATACATTTTGGGAATTTTAAAAATATACATTTTTGGGAATTTTAAAATAAGTAACATTTTGCTAAATAAAGATATACGTGATGTGTCAAGGTTTTTAAAGTATAAATTAAACAATTTTCTAGGTTACTCTTATAATAATAAAATAAAAACATTAAACAAACTGGGTCGCGTAGAAATGCAAAACAAACACTGGAAAATTTAATATTTAAAGAGGGAGAATAAGTATTAAAAAATATTAGATAAGAAGTAGGTTGTAAAAGTGAGGTCAAGGATAAAGTAAA